>JADLZL010006044.1:0-98518 GCA_015844335.1 Chrysopogon serrulatus | reverse complement strand
CTTGTATGCCATTAAAAAGATGGCAATCTCACCGAAGGACCTCAAAAGATGAAACTATCAAAAAAGCATAAGTCCGAAATTTTCTTTCTCCCACGCCATTCCATCTGTTTGGTGCTCAAACAAAGTGTGAAACGTAGGTGCAAAAGGACATACATGCCCCCGAGTGTGAATGGTGAAGAGGAATAAATACTTACCTTGAGTGCCACCGGGGGCCCCGCATTCTTGGCGCCATTTCGGTGGGTATTTGGCGCCACTCTTGATGGCTTTGGCGCCAAAACTCTCCCCTCACCCCCTATATAAATGAAGGGGGCTCTCTCCCTCTCAATCACCAACCCCTCCTTTCTTCACTTCACTTCAGCCCCCTATCTCTCTCTCTCTGCTTCCATGTCCGAAGGTGCAAGCAAAGCGGCCTATGAGAGGCGCCTCACCAGGCGTGTCTTTTGCCCCAACTGCAGGGTTCTTGCCAACCGCTTCACCTCGATGACAGACAAGAACACCGCCCGAGTCTTCCACAAGTGTCCATTCTTCGCGGTAAGTGATGTGCCGATCTATGTGTTCCTCTTGTTCTTCTTTGCTCATCTCTTCTCTTTCTTTGGCAGACTGGTGGTTGCCAGTTTTTTCAGTGGGAGGATGAGATGGATGTCACCCCTAGACAGGCAGGCCGTGCTGGTCATCTTCACCTCCAGGCAGCTCCACTGGCAGCAGCAGCAGTGCCTATACAGGCAGTTCCAGCAGGACTTGCAGTTCCAGTTGCACACACAGCCCCCTCTACAAGAAGAGCCCCCAAAGAAAGACCGAAGGCGGGGTCGATGGTGTTATGCGGCAAAAATGGATTGAGAAGCTGGTGTTTTTTGCCATCTTTCTAACCTTGTATGCAATAATCAAGAAGTAGGTGTGTGTGTGTGTTGGCTGCTGGAAACTTGTAGGCAGCAGTGTATGCATGTACGAATCGAAAAATGAATGAAATTCATGTTGGGATGGCATTGCAGTCCGTAACAATGAATGTAAGGCAAGAAATAAAGTAGCAAACCATCAAAGACAAATAGAAAGCATTAATCTGTCCAAACCGGCATATCTTCAAGACATGACAACCACAAATATTCATACATTAAGGTCATGTCCAAATTAAACAAAGCACCATAACAAAACAAGCAAACAAGTTCAGTTCAAGTTCAAGCAGCACAAGTACAACCAAAAGGGCATGTGCACACAGCCAAACCATCAGCCAAAATTAAAGGTGCTGTCCATGATATTTTCAACCAACAAAAGGATAGAGCAAGGTGTTTCTAACCAAGCTGTAGCTTCTTCCTTCCTCTAGTGTTTGCGTACCGGGCTTGAAGGATCAACAACCTTGTGGATCCCACTTCCCTGAGCAGGACTGCTACAGGAGCCTTGGTGGGGGTTAGCTTCTTCTTCACAGCCCTCTTCTTCCTTGGGCTGGCAACCAGGGAACTTGGCTGGTCCTGCAGTGTAGGCACCATGGTGTCCATGGGTTGTGTGGCTTCAGTGGCTTCAGTGGTTTCAGTGTAAGTGGCCAGGTGCACCACTTGGAGAGGAACAGGTTCAGGTTCATTTGATCCAGTTGCAGACCTGCAGGATGATACAAGTAGCATAAGTGTTAGTTCAAAGATGCTTGAATTGGAGGAATGAAGACACAAAGACAATAGCCATCATACCTGCTACTAAACCGATTCTCGACTAGAGGTGGATGCACTTGTAGCCGACACCACTCGCTTTTCTTGGATTTTGCGCTTGCAATCGCTAGATGAGGCCTTCCTCTTCCTTTTCTGTGGGACAGCTTTGTCCACTGCCTCATTAGCAGGGAAGACCATCCCTGGTGCAGGTGTAGCCACCACAATGCTGGTCTCTGTGTTAGCAACAGCTTATCTCTTCACCCTCTTCTTTGGCACACCCCTGCAATAACAAGTTAGATGAAGTTAGCTCAATGCAGGGAGGACAGGGTGCAGGTTTCTATGAGGAGGGTGTGAAATTTGGAATGATACCTATCTTGTAGCATTGCAAAGAATGTCTGGCTGGGTCACCATTTTTGCAGGTATACCAGTGGTGCCCTAACTGATGGCATATAGGGCACTCATGCTTCTTGCTCCTCCTCTGGCTCCCACCTTCCAAAGCTCCTTTGTGCCTATTCTTCCTTCTACCAGCTGTTGACTTCAAGAGAGGAGGATGCATAAAAACCCATGATTTGCTTTGGGCCACATTTGCTTGTCCGAATGGATGGAATGACACCAAGATATGCAGCTCAACCTCTCAACGAGAATAGAAGTCATCCACATAGTCTTCTAGTTTACGCCCAGAAGAGAAGTAATGTAGGCAATAGCATGTTTGCATGGTATGCCTGTCCCCTTTGCCACACTCGCATGAACAAGTTCTCTCATGTGTGTTGACCACAAACCCGAAAAGCTATTTCACTACTCCCCTTTGCACACACTTCAGCAATTCCATCACTCTGACAGAATGACATCAATATCTAGATTGAAGCTGTCCTCCCTCAACTTCTGCACAATGTGGGGTAGGATCTTCCCATCAAACTTCTTTGCAACTTTTTTTTTGATATTCCATTTAATGAGGAGCTTCTGTCTAATGCTATCCAGCAAGTCATCAAGGTGTTTGCCTTTCTCCTTCTTAATCCAGTTGTTGAAGGACTCAGCCAAGTTGTTGGTGACATAGTCAACCTTGCTCCTCAGCCCAAACGGCTTCTAGTCCATAACTTCTTATGAGTTTGTTTCGTGTACTTCATTGACTCGGTTTAGCAAAGAGCCATTGCATTGTAATGCTTATCAAACATGTAGGCAGTCAAGAATATGAGGATGCCCAAAGATGATCATCAAAAAATCTTGCCATTGTACCTCTTCTTGAAATTCTCGCACAAGATGGTACATGCACTCTCTATGTTCGGCATTGGTGGAAAAACCTCACTTACCCCATGCATTACTTTTTTGTCCACAGTCATGCATTGCTTATTGTCGACCTTCTCCGGGGTACCTATTGCCTCTTTCAACTTCTCCAAAAACCAGACCCAGTTCTCATTGGTTTCAGAATCTACAACACCTACAAAGAATCGGGTACATCCAATTATGGCCATCAACTCCGCACAAGCTATACACAATTGGCCCCTGAACCTACCATACAAGAAAGTACTATCCACTGCCAAATATGGTCTGCAGCCATTATGGAATCCATCAACACAGGCCTTCAGAGAAAAAAATAGCCTATTGAACCTAATCTTGTTGTTGATGGTGTGGTGATCAATGATAACCAAAGAACCTGGGCTCTCACTCTCTATTTGGGATTTAAATCTATACAAGTTATCAAAACTCTTGTCCCAAGAGCCATACAACTTGTCCATAGCAATGTTCTTACCATTGTACACTCTCATGTATGGCATCTGTACTTTGAATTTTTCACTCAATTTCTTTATCAATGCCTTGGCTCCCAAAATTCCATCTTCTTTGAGCCAGTCAATCACTTTCTCACAGACCCAGTACTTGGTGCAGCCTAGAGGGACTCCAGTCCTCTTCTTGCTCTGGCATGTATGAATGGCTGGGTTCACTTTCACCTGTGAATGAAAAAAAACAGAGTTAATGCAGTACACAATACAAACAGAGTTAATGCAGTACAACCCCTATCTTGCATTATGGACCTAAAACAGATATAAACATATATATCACCTGCATGGTTTTACCATCTTTCATGGTTGATGCATGTATTCTCCATTTGCATCCATCATCCCTCCACTGGCAATACACTCTGTACCTTGTAGCATCACTTTTTTCAATGAAATACCTTATCTCCCTCACTCGCAAAGATGTGTAGCTAAAGCCATCTTGAACTCATTCATGTCCGCATACATGCCGCCCTTCATCCATAGGTGGGTTGTTTTTGTCATACTCAAGTGGTGCCATGTTTTCAGGCTCATGGTCTTTAACCATCTCATCCACTTCCTCAGGGTCAGTCTCAATCTCATCAACACAAGCAGCATCAGAGTCAGAGCTATCATCACTGTCAGTTTCATTTTCTTCAATGCTGCCAGGACTTGGACACTCATCTCTTTGTGTGCTGCCAGCTTGGACTCCATGTTGTTGTGGTGGTGACTGCACTGGTATGTCAATGTACAACCCTTCATCATCAATACCAACATGCTCATTCTCTGGGTTTGGGTTAACTAGGATTCCATCATCTGCAGTTTCAGTTTCAGACTCACTTTGGTCCATGTATGAATCATCTGCAGGCTGAGTATGTGTTTGGCTTGATTTTGCAGGTTCATGATGACTTTGGCTTGGCCCTGCAGTGTCCATTTGAGTATGGCTTGGATGAGTATGGCTCTGGCTTGGGGCTGCATTGTTAGGACAAGGCATGGAAGGAGTCAAGGGAGGTTCAAAGATGTCTTTGCTCATCAATGTTTTCCCAAGATGGGATTGGAGGAGGCTCAGTATTGGGTGCATGGTAGGCTAAAGTCATGTAGCAAACCTAGTAGCTTTGTTTTTCTCAAACATTTCCACTAGTTGATGATCATTGCGTATATGGATATTCTTCTTTGTTTCATGGCACCAAGAAAACAAACTCACAACATCCCCATACCGCCCGGGATACTTGTCCATAATGTCCTCTACCACATTTGAGTAGTTTGCAAGATCAGAATCCACAACCTCGTTCAAGCTAAACCACTGAGCACGGCAATTTGGAGCAATAATCCGAAATTCTAGGTTGTAGCTACTATTTGGGTCCATCCTACGGATGGACAACAACAATCACAGAGGGGCAAATCTATCGGGGACCAAACTAACAAATCCTCCAAAACGACATGTACACCAACATATCTACTTTCTAACCAAGAACAGGGGGATGAAGGGGGAGAGAGTGGGGGGAGAATCGGTACTAACCCTCGTCGAAACCGGGAAGGAAGCTCGGCCGCCCCCATGTTCGCCGCCATGCGCTGGACTCCTCCTCTTCAGCGGTTCCTCCTCTTCACGGTTCCTCCTTCCTCGACTAGCCCATGCCGCACTGGGATCGGTTGCTCCTCCCCTCGCCGCCAACGAAACCACGTCCTGCGCCGCCGGCCCCGCTGGATCCCTTCGCCGCCGCTAGGGTTTTGGTGTCAGGGGAGAGTGAGAGTGGGGGGGCGGTCTGCTGGGGAGAGTGAGAGTGGGGGGGCGGTCATGGTCAGTCAACACGGGCTCTCCCTCTTCTCTACGCCCATGGGCATCTAGGTCATTTCCCATACCCGACCCCACATGTCAGATGTCCCAAACGGCCAAAAACGAACGGCGACCAGACGGAATGGCGTGGGAGAAAGAAAATTTCCGGACTTGTACGCACCTGATAGTTTCATCTTTTGAGGTCCTTCAGTGAGATTGCCATCTTTTTTAATGGCATACAAGTAAATGGCTCTAAAAAAAACACGACCGGAGGGGGAGAGGCCCCGAACTGTATTTCATTTCATTAAGAAAAAAGCGATTCTTCCCGATCGTGGAAAAACCCCCGAACCCTGCTACGCCAGCGAGGGGATTTTTATTACCTTCAGCCTGAAATTCGCTCCCACGGGGATTCGAACTCAGGACCTGGTAAGCTCTAACCACTTGAGCTAGAGGAGGGAGTACGTAATTCAATTGAAACAATCCAATAAATTTGGATGTTGTTCAAAGCCAGCGATAATTATTAGTACAAAATGGCGATGGCTCACGCATCTAACTGGCCGATCTGCTCCTTCTTCCCCTCCACCTCGTCGTCCCTGTCGTCGTCGTCGTCGAGGAGCTTGAGATACTCGTGGATCTCAGGGTAGAAGCCGTCAGGCGGCGGCCACTTCCTGGCGAGCCTAGCGAGGCGCTTCTGCCACTCGTTGTCGGGGTTGTACCTATGGAGCTTCCCGGCCCTGCGATACTCTTCCTCCACCTCTTCCTCCGTCATGGCGATGTACGCATCGACGTCCGCCATCACCAGCCACACGAACAAACGCGTCTCCGTCACCCTCCGCTCCCGCGGTGTCAGCTCCTTCATCCTCTTTCCCGGGGGAGCCGAGCTGCTGCGGCGGCGGCACTCAGCCTTGTTCGCGCCGGCGGCGGCACGGCGGCCCCGCTCGCCCTTCCATGGCTCCATTGCGAATACTGCTTCTCCCTGCGGACCAGGCAGTAGAGACCAGCAATAATAATTAAAATAATAAAATAAAATCCAAAAAAATAATTAAAATAATAAAATAAAATCCAAGGTTGATTTTTCTATTGCGGGAGGAGTCCGTAGAATTCAGTTTATAATTTATTTATAGATTGTGATGATTTCTTATACGTGTCTGGGTCTGGCCTTCTCCGGCTCCAACGCCTTAGTTTGTTAGCCCTTGTTAAGTTCGCAAATAAGTTGCACTAGGAAAACTGCCCGTGCGTTGCAACGGGAGAAAAAATTGACAAATATTTATAGAAACAAAGATATGAATAGTACATATTTATTTTTGTTTGGATCATTTTATAGAATTTATTAAATTATTTTATGACGATAAGGTAGTAGTGTGTGCCGCGTGGCGACACAGAGCGAGCTGTAGCACGTTAGCGCACAGCTTGTGCAGGCGATTGCGCGGCATCCCATTCTGCAGGGTGAGCGCTTGCTGCCGCCTAATAAAATTTTGCCATCTCCTATTTGTAGCTAGAACTATTTCTGTGTTATAGCAGCTCTGCATGCAAGATGATGTACTCCCTCCGTTCCAAAATGTCTGCTTTCGCTTCCCGAAACAACCGCCGTAATTTTTATAAATATTAAATATCATTAATTAGTATTATATTTAGTATCATTGAAAGATCTTTGAATCTAGTTTTTTTAAAAAAATTATTTAGAGATACAAATATTGCACGTATTTTTTTTACAAATAGAGTCAAACAATTGTGGCACGAAAACCAATAGCTAAAGTCAATTTAGAACAGAGGGAGTATGACATACGCGCATGCGAAGTAAAGCTACGTGTGGGTGTGGAACGGATGTGCGACACTCAAGCTCGCCGGGGAGAGGCAACAGATCTCTGATGTGGGCAAGCTGCTGGGCAAGACCACGCGGCCGATGGGCAGGCGCGTGGGCCAGGCATCTGTCGCTGCTGTTGGAAGAACTATTTTGAGGCGAGACGCGCGGTAGGGCAATCACTGTTTATCATCAGTTTTGGTAGGTGCAATGCAGGCCTGGAGAGGCGGACTTGGACTGATGCCCAGGCAACAATCTGAACCCCAGCTGAAAATCGGACGCCTAGGGTTGCACGGCGCATCAAGCAAGTTTGCTTAGGGTTAAACCAAACAGACCCTTATAATCCCATAATAAATCATAAATTGGTAATAAAATAGTAAACGATATTAATCAAAAATTGAATAGAGATTAACTCATTTTACATAGAATAGTTGTTGTGTGTACTTATAAGCTTATGAACATGTCTCAGACGTGGATAGGTCGTGTGCTCAATGTGTCCATCGATGTCGACATAATACGGCACCGTCTGTAAGGCTGTCTTCGTACGTGACGAAGGACTGCAACAACATGCGCCTGGATACGTACCTAGGGCGGCCAGTCCATGCCTCCTCCTCCTCCTCTGTGTTCCAGGCCGCCTTGTGGCTCAACGGCCAATAGTAGAGCACCCACACGCCGAGGGCACCATAGCTAGCAAGGTGGAGCTGGCCGACGGCCGACATGCTCGTGTTCTAGGCATTGGCACGCCTGGACAACAAAAAGCAGCACCACGTCCAGGAGTCCGCGTTGCTAGTGCTACTCCGGTGCAGTATTAAGCTCGCGACCTCACCTTGTTCGGAAGAAAAAGGAAGGATCTTTTTTTAAATAAAAATACCACTGGATTTTTATCCTAGATGTTTTGGTGTTCGATTCTGATTTGAATGACCAAGAAACAAATTTGGCAACTCGAAAATGACGAATGATGGACAGGTGTGGACTGTAGACCTATGGAAAAAAGAAATAAATATAAACAAAGGACAAAAATATCTAGAGTAATAGATAATAGTAGATAGGAAAATATGAGGTGCTTTCGAGGTAGGTAGACGTAGGAACAAAGAAAAGCATGGCTGGAGTAACGGAAAGCAACCGGAGTTTCCTACGTGAACAAAACGGAAAAGCTCATGGCAGACCTCCTCCGATAGAACAACTCCTATCCTGGGCGGACTCTGCGTCGACCAAAACAAAAAAAAAAATGCACGCACGGACAAACTGGACGGTTGGCCAAATAGAATGGCCGGACCAAAAATTTAGGGGGAGAAACGCTTGTCTTTTAAGTATTAGGTATAGATATAGATATAGATATAGATATAGATATAGATTCCCCTGATCTTGTAGCGTTTAAGTTTGTATTTGATAAATATTGTCCAATCGTGGCCCAACTAGGCTCAAAAGGTTCGTCTCGTGATTTATAACTAAACTGTATAATTAGTTATTTTTTTACTTACATTTAATACTCTATATATACGGATAGAAATTGATGTGATGAAGAAAGAGTACAAAAACTTGCAACTTGCATGCAAAGAGAACAAGGCCTTACTTTGTTTCCGTCTCCGAGCAGGGGCGGAGGACCCGTAGGGCGCTCGCCCTACCTTGACTCCGCCGTGGATCCCTACCCCTAAGTGCTTCCCAGTACTAGTCAGTAGCCATGGCGCGGTTTCGAACTTGCAAGTTCGACCGTCTGAGTCTGAAACATGAACGCAGCGCAGCCGCAGGTAGATCAAGAGAAGTTGAGACGAAGAAACGTTACTTGGGCTGTGGGCTGGGCTTTCATTACTTTAGGACGTTATTGGCCTGTTGCACTTCTAGGAGTTTCTCTTCGGAACTTAGAAGAACGTCCAACGTCCAAGTTGGTCAGATTCTTTTGATGACAAGAATGACTATTGGGTTCTGTATGGATTATGTTATGTAGCAGATGAATAAATGACAACTCTAAATCTTCAGCATGCATATCAATCATCTGAGAACGCACTTTCAAGACAAATTTTCGCTTCCCCGATTGATTCAGATCAGCAATGTAACACAACGCTAGTTTGAACATGAGTTGAATGAAAAGAGCATCCCCATTCGGTAATCCATGTAACAATGAGAATACTCTTGCATCTAATACATATATATGATTCAAAATTCTTAAGAAAATAAATTTTTAATTATTGTTAATACACGACATCAAGACACCGTATTGCATGCAGGCGTAGACATCTAAAGAACAGCAGATGAATGAATGAATGATCCTAGAAAATTTTAGTCCAAAGCCCGACGCAGTTGTGCGTAAAGAAACAATTCATTCAAGTGATTTCCTTGCATTATTCTATCCATCAATTCATCTTGCCCATGAGTGGCATATCTTGTCCATGTCAAACAAAATATAAGACATTATCTTTCTTATTAACCGTCTTTATATGCCTAAATAGCTGAGCTTGCAGCTTTCATCCAAACAGAGTGGTATTACCATTTTTTTTTTCTCGTGGACACCAAGAATCCTTGGCTAACTAAAATATTCTTGCTAACTACCCCACACTTTGCGTCAACCTGAAATGTCAACAAATTCCTTATATACAGTTTCATAAATGCAGCAAACAGTTACTTGACAGATTTCTTTGCTCCGATGTCTGGTCTCCCCTACACAAAATAAAACAAACAGTTAACAATGATTCCCCAAGAAGGCTACCAATAGTTTATTATTTCACAGCCTAAACTTGTTAGATACTAAATATCTTCATAGTTCATACAGAGTATTTCCGAGCGTTGGTCCTCAGTGCCTAAGAATGGTGTACAGATTAATTGACCACAGGATCTGCGAACTTGACTTGTAAAACACAAATTGCATCAACACTTGTAAGACAATAACTTTTTTTTTGGAAGCCTGAACCATTTGAATGCATAACTATCAAATCTGTTCTTGTTACTAAATAGCAGTTTGTAAGCAACCAGAATGTCAATACATTTAAAACAGCTATCCTTATGTTCATAATAACTTTTTGCTTATGTTCAGACTTCAAAATACGTTAACTGTTGGACCTGAGTACCCACACTCAAGACATAGGTTACTGCTCCTGTGATTAACAGAAACAAAATGCCTAGCAATGACGAACTAACATGCAATCCTCAGCAGCGTTTACTTCAAATCCAGGTTGCCACACAGCATCATCCCCAATTTGCTCTCCAATCCTCCCAAAAGGAATCGAGAGAGAAACGAGTGTGGAGCTGAAATACTCACAACGGCGAGGAAGGACACTTGAGGAAGGACTGTCCATCTCACCCTTGATGGTGCCGAACTTATGCTTCAGTCCTGAAATTGAGATAGTTTCAGTGTTTCACAGGCTTTTTTTTGTCCTTCACATAAAAAAGCACTGAGAGAATAGAAGTAAATGTACTTTTAGTTTTGGATAGTAAATAGACAGCTGCATATAAGTGCCTCGCAATAGAAAAATGAAAAGACAACAGATTGCAAATGCACAAAATATCACACCCCCGAAACTAGTAGCCACCACTAGAGGGAAGCTAGAATGCATACATGAAAGAGCACATAGATGTTATTCTGCAAACTTACCAATGCACTGAAAAAAGCAAACTATGAATCACAATAAACTAAAAGTAAATAGCAACAGCAAATTGGCCACATTTAAGAAAGAGGGATCAGGAAGAAAGAACATTGTGCCTTATCAAACACTCTAATGGGCAGGATTAACAAACAGTTATCATATTCCAGGAAAACCGAACACGCGTATAACTTCATCCATCAGCTCCACCAAAACTATTATAACAAAATCAACATCTGGGCATGCAACCATCACAAAAAATAGGGTGCTAACAGGAAACTGGAAACTAGGTGTAAACTTCAGCTCATTTAACTCATATATACGGCAGAGTTCAAGCCTAAGTATAAATGACAGTGTTAAAAGGTACCTTTTTTTCTCCCCACCAAAAAGCTTGATCCCGCCAAAAACTAAACCACCCCACACAGTTAGGGTGGCTACCACAAACTGCATAATAGGTAAAACAAAGGTTATTAAAAAAAAACTTCATGTACCAGGTTACTAGTTATTGCAGAATATAATAATAATAATAATAATAATAATAATAATGAACACAAAGGAAGCAATTCTCCATGTACCAATTTACTAGTTATGGCAAAAGATAATGAACAATACTACTCCATTCCAAATTGTAAGTCATTCTGGCCTTTTTAGATATATCTGGACAAAATATATCTAGGTGCATAGCAAAAACTATGTGCCTAGAAAAGCCAAAACAGCTTACAATTTGAAATTTGGAACAGAGGGAGTACAAAGGAAGCAAGTAAGCAAAGCTAATCTCAAACCACAATAATCAAGAAAAAAAACTATATCCAATTTACATATGTCCATGGACAAACAGTAATCAGAACAAAGCACAACTATTGTTATGGAAAATGCAAAATCCAAATTTGATCTGAAAAATAACATTAGCAGCACAGCACATAAACAACTCGATCAGAAGAAATTCTCACAAATAAAACCACAACATTTGGTAGGATAACAAAAACTCAACTGAACAGACATAACATTCAACAATGGCTGCAGAGAAAAAGATGAAGTTTGGGAAGTAAACCAGTGAGAGAAAAAACAGAACCTAGAAAAATACACACCCAGGTACAGTTTCATATCAGATTCTTCTTTCCAAGATAGACCAACTACACATCCAGGGTTTTCATCAGCCTAGCTAAGTTGTCAACTTTAAGTGGTATGACAATCATTAGTTACTAACCTGCAAAGGCACCTATCTTTCAACATAGATTCAGTGCCTGCTGAGGCCGACATGACCTCACACATTAACCACTTAACCTAACCCCATTGATTAGGATGAATTCTGGCAAGGAATCAACCTAGCAACTAGACCAAACATTCAAACATTGCCTTCAAATATAGGTAATTGGCTAATTGCAACAAAGCGGAGGCTCTTTTCTTAACAAGATAATTGACTTGAAGCTTGCACAAGGGAGGCAGTGAGATAACTCCTGTAAATTATTTTTAGTTAAGCAACAAGTGCCAGTCAATTTTGAGAATATGTTTACAAAAGCATATGGGAGCAGACCACTAGAACATCATACGGACCTAGGTTGAGTTACAGGAGACCACGTTTTGATTTAATAAGCATAAATATTTAATAAGCATAAATATTTATATCGAAAAGATATTGATTCCAGTGATGACAGAGACAAGTAAATGTAGGAAAAAAGTAACCTGATTACCAACTTAAGCAGTTTCAACGAGACAACACATTTTCATCCTCTAAAGCACCGAAACGAATTCATCAGTTGGATGAGTGACTCTGTGCTCAAGGAAGGAACACTGTTCAGAATGATGTATACTCCTATGTTGTTATAATCCAGACCACAGGTATACAAGAAAACTTATACCATACAAAAGGGCATGATCTACCATTCAAACTAAACAACCATTGAAATAGCTTGCGCGAGGTATATGTATTCATGTCATTAGTTATTAGTTTTTATATATAAATATGCCTAGCTGCAATGATTAAATACGATAATACGAGGGGTACTCACGTGAGACTGCTTCCAGCTCATAGGGCTCAACGGATCCTCCCACAGGTTCACCTTAAAAGAGTCCGGGTTCGGAGTCCAATGTTGATCTAAAGCACAAAGGACAAGCGAATATATAAGGCAAGCAGAAAATAGATAAAAAAACATGGTACCTCCTAATAAACAACACTAAACAACAGTCAAAGGGGTTTCCTCCGTGTGCAACCGAACCGACCGCATCGGACCTAGAATAACCTGCCCGCAACCATTGCTAGGTCTGGATAGGGGAAAGGAGAAGATGAGCGCATGTGCGCGTGTACCGGCGAGGCCTCGGGCGAGTGACCAGGCGCCGCTGGGGGGAGGAGGAGGAGGCCGCCGCCGCCCGAAACCCATTTGAGACGCCATCGCTTCGATTCCTTAAGCAAAGAGGGTTGGGTGTCGGGGTGGGTTCTCTGGTGTCCGGGCTTAGCTTTGCACGGGGGGTGCTCTTGCCTTGTAGGCTTTCGAGATATATTTGGGCTGAGACGGGTTTGGATTCGGATCCGGCCTAGTTTCGCTTCCTTTTTGGCGTGGTTGGGCTTACAGCTTTTAGTACTTACTACTATCAACTAGTATAATATATACTAATCTCTCCTTAATAAACAAACTAATATATAGGTTCGACACCGGAATTACCACCAATTTTGCTCTAACAAATGCATCTAAGGGTTTAGATGGAAATTTCTTGGCCACCACGGACAACGCCACCATCATCAAGGTCCAGTCTAAATTGGATTGGGAGGATGCCATCGACAACCTTGCTGCAGCAACAAAGCAGATTATGATCATAGCACCACCAACAATGCAGCCATACTCAGAATAGATCATCAACAATGGCTATGCTCTGACCATCAACTTCGAGATTCATTTTGAAGACACATGACATAATAGCAAGGATTCATATCCCAAGGAGATTCCCGACGTCTGCACGATCATCCGATCAGGATAGAAAGGTAAAGCGTATGGCACAACCCCAATTTCTATTAATTCAACAAACAACATCCCAAAGACCCTTCATATGAAACACCACAATCAGACGTCAAGGCGCCCATGCCTCAACAACAAATTGCTACAATTGGTGGCAACAGAACCTACATCGACCTCCAAACATCACCACGCCAAACACCTCTTCAACATAAGAGCCATCAACAACGGCCACGACGGTAGCCTCTCAGAATGATAGGTACTACGTAGACCACCGTTTATGGTTTCCCCACTATGTACCTTACATGGGGACAAAGGCAAGAAACTAGGGTACAAATCATGGTAGACGAAGGCGTGATAGACAACATCATCAACTCAATATTACGTGTCTTATCAACCTCTCCCAGCAATGCACCAACATCACCATGCTCTTGGAAAACGACACCAAGATTTCGTGTTGTGCTGCAACTTTCAGCTATCTATTGTGTGCGTCCCCATCGATAGAACAAGTAACCAGGTGAAGGGTCGAGATGGCAGACTAGAGGGGGGGTGAATAGTCCTTTCTAAAATCTAATCACAGCGGATGACCGAATTAAATGCGGAATTAAAACTATCGGTCTAACTAGAACTACACCCCTCTATCTAAGCACCTTACAAAGATTCTAACTAAGTCACTAAGGTGCAAGGCTAGGTAGTGCTCGCCTATCCAATACTAGGTTGCAAGGTCACACAAACCTAAGCAACTAGTACTCAATCAAACCGGGGAGCACCTACACATACTAGTGAGCAAAGCGCACAAAGCCTAAGCACACTAGTAGTTCTCACTAGCACGGCTACACAAGCCTAACTAGTGAGCTCAATTACTTAGCTACACAAACTAAGAAGGTAACTAGAAAGCTACACAAGCAAACTAGCTACACAAGAGCAACACTACTCACTAGCACAAGTAATGAACAAGTAAATACAAGCTAGTGAATGCAAACCGACGAGAAGAGTAGACAAGATGACACGTCGATTTTTCACCGAGGTTCACTTGGTTGCCACCAAGTTAGTCCCCGTTGTGTCGACCAACTCTTTGTGGTTCGGCGGCTAAGAGGCGTTTCACTAACCTCGTCCACAATTGGGCACCGCAAGAACCTACCCAGAGAGGTAGCTCAATGACACGCTCTTACTAGAGTTGCTCTTCGCGATCCCCCAAGGGGTGAGCACAATCCCCTCACAATGTCACTCCACGTGACTAGCAATCGGAGCACCACTCAATCTCCGAGCGTGCTACAACTATGCCCACAAGCCTCCAAGCCGCCTAGGAGGTGGCAACCTCCAAGAGTAATAAGCACCACCGGCTTGCAACTCGAACACCTAGTGCCACACCTTGCAATCTCTCAATGCAACGCATTAGGATCACTCACTCACAATCGGATGCAATCACTACAAGCATATGTGAGTTAGAGGGCTCTCAAGCACCACCAAGCAAAGACACAAAGTCCCAATGTGCTCGGCAGCCCAGCCCAAGCCGCCAAGGCAACCTCTTATAGCCCCAAAGGCCAAAAGAGCGTTGCCCGAAAAACGGCGGCAGAGCTGGACCGGACGCTCGTCAAGTGGCGGCGGGGCGCTGATCCGGTCACAGCGTCCCGTCGCTCCCGCGACACCACGTGTCCTCGCTTTTCGAATGTAGCCGTTGGCGCGCAGCGGCTAGCTTTCACTCCTTGGCGCTGCCACGGTGGCCAGGGGCCAGCGTCGCTACAGCCACCCGGGCGTCACGGCGCCCGGCGTCGGTCACAACTTCCGAGCTCCAGCCGGTTTCCCGACGGGCCGTCCGATGCAACGAGACTCCCCCAACGTCGGTCCTCCCGCGCCGCCCGGCGCCTACTTTGTGCACGCCCGGCCCAGGACGCGTCGCTTTGGGCGTCGATCGCCTTTGGCGTCCGATCGCCCTCATCACCGGGCCAGCGGCTCGGGGCAGCGTCCAGTCCCTGGACCGGCGGATCGATTACAGTGTTTCGGCGAGAAACACTCCGGCATTTCGCCTCCACTTCCGACCTCCGGCGCAGTAAGGTGAACACTTCACTTCCGCAGTGCCGAATCCGCCTCGTAAAGCTCGGGGGGAGGGAGAGAGGATCCCAAACCCCTCTCAACCCGGCAAACACCATCCCTTTGCAAATGTGCCAACATCATCAAGTGTACATCACCATGTGCTAGTGTGTTAGCATTTTCACAATCATTTTCCAAAGGGTTTTCACTCCTCACAACGCCACTCGATCCTAGCAACACGATGCAAAGTTAGATCGCTCAAGTGGCACTAGATGACCGATATGCAAACAAGTTTGCCCCTCTTGATAGTATGGCCATCTATCCTAAACCCGGTCATCATCTTCTCTACACACCTATGACCGGTGAAATGGAAACGCCCTAGGTTATACCTTTGTCTTGCGCTTTCCATTCCATCTCCTCCAATGTCGATGCAACACATGCATCGACCGCTCCACATAAACGATATGATTCACTTCATATCATCACATGGTCTTTGGTCCATCGATCTTGACCTCACTTGCTCTTCACCATCGCTTCGGTCCTTCGGCGCCAAGTCTTTGCTCAAGCCTCCCGACACTCGGTACCAACGGCTTCAAAGCCTCCAACTTGCCCTTCACCCTCACGACCGGTCCATCAAGCCAAGTCTTGTCTCGATCTTCACCTCTAGCCACATGACTCCATGTCATGTATCATGCATTAAGCTCCTTCATCACCTGTGGACTAATTCTCTGTATATCTCACATAAACGCAATTAGTCCACCTAAGTTGTCACTCAATTACCAAAACCAAACAGGGACCTTTCACCAGGGATGCCGCATCAAACTTCCACCATGATGCGGTTCTTGAGCATCACGAGCTTCACCACATCGCCTTCACCGTTGTCGAGGGGACTGCAGCCAGGGCCTGGTCCATGGACCACGGCCTCAACTTCTTCGATAGTGTGATAGAACCGACCAATTTATACACGATCAAGTATGAACGCCCCTCGATGATCATGGTGGCACGCACATACCATCACGTATATAAACCCGGTAGTCCGTCGAAAGTGTCATGAATGACCTCGGTAAATCAACTTTACAACCTGCACTCGTACTTTCGATTAAGCAAATACATATCACATACTCGAGTTTGGCAAAAGCAGAAATGTTATTCCAATAGGATTATAAATAATAAATAATAGTTTAGTTTCAAATCAATTACAATAGAACCAAGTTTGAAATAATTACCAAATTAAAACTTAAGTCATATTGCTAGCTTTAGATGACATCCTCCGATGAAGTATAGGTGAGAAACATATATGGAGTAGCTATGCCCATCGGCTTTTAGTTATCAACATCTGCAAACAAGCACTTCACCTGCAACATGGTGGGATAAAACCCCGAGTACTCAATTGTACTCCGCAAGACTTACCCGACAGGAAAAAGATAAAGGCCCCAAAGGTACATGACAAGTATGAAAAGAAGGTTGTCGGCTAGCAAGCTTTGCGGAAACTGCTTACTAAACTTGATCCTTATTTCAATTGTTAAAAGTCAAGTGTACTTTAGCTATTTAGAACTACCTTTGCATTGACTACGCTCCTTTCTTACATTTATGACAAACAATTTTATTAAGTGAGGCATCAAGTATAATCCGTCCAATCTCAACATTTAGTTATCATTTCTTAACTATGTCTCTGCGAAAAGGTATGAGTTTCTCACTATCCGAGAGACGGCGATTCGAATCGATTACACCCGGTGGGGTAAAGCCCGTATCACACACTTTTACAAGCCGACCAAAGCCCTCGCTCAAGTCACCGCCGCTCTATTCGAAAGATAGGCTTGATCACGCTATGCAAAACTCATGGTACTTTGCATCCTCACAAATCATGCCCGTTCAGCCCGTAGTCCGTAGTCACGCAGGTCTTGGGCAAGACCCTTTTTCCTTCCGATCGTCCCAAAGAATGCATAAGCGGTTCAAGAACTACCTCGAATAAGCTAACTATTTTCACCATCGAAACGAGTTATTCGGGCGGTTATGTGAAAGTACGCTTCAATCTCACACCTAGATCCGAATACGGCTCGGTCCTTAATCGACCGCTGCACGGAAAATACCAAATCCGTCCCGGTCTCCAATTATTAACCGTCATATGATTAAGGACATCACAACCAACCTCGGGTTGCGGATGACGTGAATCATCCGTCTTCTAAACATCTAGGCATGGCTAAGCATCGGCTATCTACTCCACTAGTAGAATGAAAAGGCATCTTTGAGTGGACAAGGTATTCATGCAACAACGGTATCACGCAATTACTAAAGTGTATTGCATAAAGTAAAAATAACGAGAGTAAGTAATTGCATTTTAAAATAGAATAGGTTAATAGAATGCTCCGGGCTTGCCTCGGGTTTGAAGCATAATATCGCTTAGTTAGCTTCATCTTTCGGGATAGGATCAATCACCATCTTTAATTGTTTGGACTTGGTCACCGTTACACTATCTTTTGGTTAACTCCGACACCACGCCCTTCACTTCTTTGTATTATTTATCTAACGTATTTAAATAACATGCAACGATGCATATGTATGAATATAAGGAATGCAACACATGATCAATGCATTTATAAGGCACACAAGGTAAACACATCAAGCATACAAAGCAAAGCTAAGTCAACACAACCAGCTTAAGTACATATCCGAGAAAACATCATTATCACCATGTAATCTATACCACAACAAAAGTCACATGCGGCTATTTTCAGGATATAAGCAAAAAGGATGTGTCATTCAAGACATTAACAAGAGCATACATATACAAGAACCATATGGGTTATAAACTACCATTACATGGCTGATTAACATTAGTTGTCTAAGAAAGCACATTAAACACATCTCTAAACATGGAGGCCATATAGTGAAGTGTATGCTCTACTTTCATTTATTGAACACTTGCTAAATTAGCGACCAACATGAGCAAACACTTCAAGACTCATGACACAGCCAAACAACATAGATCTCAGCATCATATTGCTTGACTAAGAGACACTAGGGGTATCACAAGAATCATTTATATGTCCATTATCTACTTAAGCATGTTAGCAACTTATATATAAGGCTATATATAATATTTTTAGGTGATATTTTAAACATCTAGTTTGGACTGATATTTTTATAGGTGAAAGGTAATATTGAATCATGACTAATGTAGAAGTATCCCATACTCAAGTCTCATAAATTAATTACTACGAAAAAGACAAATGTTAATTACCGACAAGCATGTGAAAGCAAATTAAATGCAAAACTCAATATTTTCCACAACATATGACCATGTTAAGTGTCCTTAAGTTATTAAGACATCATACCAGGGTAAAGGAATAATATTTTCTATTTTTGCATCTTTATTTCAATTATAAATTAATTAAAACTACTTGCTAGGCTTTTAAGCAAAATATCTAAATAATTCAGTCATACGTGCTCAAATAATTCTAGGATTTTTACCACAGCATAACAATCACATGAAGAGTCTAGCATAAAATTTTCACATCAATCTAAGTACTATAGCAGCACTCATGATTTTCCCAAACTTAAACCCTAATTAGCAAAGATATAATTATGCCGTAAAAACTTTAAACTAAAACATGTAATATTATCATATCACTGCCAAGATCTACTCACAAGGATTCCAAAAAGTCCTCATTTGCTATTTTTGGATTTTTCTACAATTTACTATGATTTTCCAAAATTTCAGCCATAATTAGCATAAAAGAAAAAGGAAAAAAGCAAAACTGCACTGTTTGGTACTATTCACTTGAGTCACAATCTTCGCACTTAACCCCCTGGACTTTGTTAAATTTGCGCCGCGACATCCTTCTTCTTCTTCAGACAGACAGGGAGCAGGGAGGCCGACGGCCGGCCCCGACGACCGGACGGTGAGTCACCGGCGATGACGGAGAGGCGGCGGCGCGTCTCGAGGGCATGTGCACACCCGCGAAGGCCTTGCCCCCGTCGGAGGTGACCCGTAGCCACGCGGCCATGGCAGCAGACCGCAACGTGTGGCGAAGCTGCGCCCGGCAGCGGCGCTCCGACGGCTACGGCAATAGGGAAAAAGAGGCGGCGAAGGTGCAGTATAGTGTGGCGGAGATGGTGGCGGCGATGGATTGGGCAGAGAAAGCATGGAGCAGCAAGGGGGCTGCAGCCAGGGAGCTCGGCCCGGCCATCAATGGTGGACACGCCCACGTTCGCGTTCGTTCTCGCGACCGCAGGGCGAGAGAGAGCGAGCAGGGAGGTGGAGGTCGAGAAGGCACTTGGACACCTCTCCATCGGCCGCAAGACGCGGGGTGGCGTGGCAAAGGCGAGACGCGGTGTGCTGCAGGGGCGACGCGTGGACTGCACGTGTCAGCGCTAAGGCATTTCATCGAGCAACCGGGCGACGTGGAAGAGATATTGTGGTCCGGTTTTGAGTCTTTTCTAGATAGAACCAGGACATGGCCCTTAAACAACTTTTGTCGACCTCTGGTCCATCTCCAACTTTTATTAAGGGCTCATGGCCATAGGAGTTTCGGATTAGTGAGAAATTAGCCTTCAATCTGACAGTGTCAGCGTTTAAACGAGATTAAGCTCTGACTCATTCTATCTTCAAATTTGACAGTCCAAAATTGAACAAATTGAGCCCAACTTTTGATATCCTCTTTTCCAAAGTACAAACTTCAACTTTTATTTTTGGCTCAACTCATTTTGCTTAATGAAATCACGAGAACGCGGCTTGCCAACTTAATGACCTTGATAACTCAGTTCCCAGACTTAGAATTTTTGGAGAGGCAGAAAACAGCAGCAGATTCAATTTTGAAGTCCTTGTTTGACTTGTTTCCAAACTGAATTAGGGCTAGGTCCAAAAACAAAGTTTGTTGTACATAACTTAAACTTCAACTTTTATTAAGGGTCCAACCCTAGAATATGAACGGAAAACCAAGTTCCATTTTGAGCAAAGCGGCATTATGATAAGGTTTAAACTAGGGTTTTAGGCCGATTTAGGTATTTTCTTGACATTTGCTCAACATGAATCCTTCATGACTTTTGTTCCTACGCTCAAATAGAGTTGTTTGAGCAAGGTTGCAAGACTTGGTTGACATCCCATGCTCTCATTCACTTAATAAAACAATTCAAGCAAGGATGTAACTTCGCATTTCATGTGATTATTGAATTCCAAACTTTGTGAAACTTTTCCAATGATCAAGATAACTTGATATTGAGGTGAAGCACATGAGAGGGACATATTTACCATAAAGCACCTAAGCTTTATCTTTTGTCTCCCAAAAGGTTTAAGTCGAGTCCTCTTTTGGAAGAATTTTACTTCAATCCTTCATCAATAATTTGAAAGATTATGATATAAAGCTCTTTATCATTTGACATAGCTTGCTTAGGTCCAAACTCACTTCCTAACTTCTTGATTAACACCGAGGTGTTACGGATAACCTCTTCTACCTTCCAATGGCATGAACACCACTACGACATTGAAGCTACATTGGACGGTATTCTACTTGCTCATCTTTGGTCGCAGGATATCATGCCATCGATCACGGTCATCTTCTTCATCGATGACTTAGGCCACTTGCCTCTTACGCACAACAAAATCTACATCGCCCCCTACGGCTATTCGACCCCACGACTATGCTACACCGGCCCGTGACATACTCCACTTCACCACCATCACGGCTGCTCAATAGTCTCACCCTATGGTGATTTGCTACGCCACCCGTTTTCATGGGAGGATCCGACCCTTACAATTACTACTATGCCTCGGGCACCGGTTCATACCCAAAGGAAAACTACGACGGCAACTACTACGTCATCGACAACATCAACTCCTATCATTACTACTTCGACTCTCCGCCAACCGACAATAAACTTTAATTCATGGTGCATGTTTTAGCATGAGGACGCTTGTCCCGGAGAAGAAGGGAGTATCTTCACCGCGATCCCAATGCCATTGGCAAAATAATTGGGCTATTAGAGTCCCAAGACCAAGAGGAGGCGCCAGGCGTTCCTGACCCCGTGCCCTAGGAGGGGGAGGGGTGCGCGCCATTGCCGCCAGTTGCCATGTCATCAAATTAGTTACCTTAATCGAGTTCTAGCAAATTTAGAAAGATTTAGAATTGTTTAGAAAATGAGAATAATCCAATTACTATAAGGGTCTCCAGAGGTTGTTTAGGGACCAAATCTTCTGACTATAAATAGAAAACCTTGTAATCATCGGATTAAGCGTAAAAAACGGCCGTCGGGCTTATCTCCCTTCTCTCTCATCGTAACATCGCTTTTTCTCCCTCTTTCTCCCGGCCGTCATTCTTCCCCAAACCCCACCCGTCGCCCCTACACCGGCTTCCTCCACCGCCCATCTTTGCGCCTCCGCCACCCAAGTCGCCGCCATCTCCTCCTCCACGGCTATCACCGTCCCCGCTGCCCTAGCCCATCCACCTCCCTACAATGCTATTACATACTCTCTATCCCTAAATAATTGTTGCTATGGTGTTCCATGTCACTAAACTTTCTAGATTAACTAGGTTTGTAGAAAAATATTAATATGTTTTTTCTCTAAACAAGTTTATTATGAAGGTAGATTCAATGATCTACTAGTGATACTAATTTTATACTATATATATTAATATTTTTCTTGTATATATGTGGTTAAAATTAAAAGAATTTGACTTCTAGTGAAAACGAGAACGACAGTTATTTAAGAGCGAGGAAGTATTTTCAGCCTTTTAGCACATCATTTTTCTTTTGATCGATTTTGACCCGGTCCAAAATTAAATTAAGGAGGCTAACTCATCTAAATAGCATCTTTTTTTTTTTTTTACTTCTATAAATTATTGTGGGCCACAAGCGGTTGGTTGGTTCCGTGGCGGAACACTTGCTAGCTAGGTTGTCCTTGACTTATATGGATGCTCGTATTTTTTTATTTATTTTATGGTTTAATAGTTTCTATAATAATAAAATATCTATGATGACTTTAACAATCTCGAGATATATTATTATAGTCTTATTAATGTGCTTATTATTGGGTTGGTTTTTACATATGTGCGTATGTTTATGAGATGAGTGTATGTGATCCGATTTTAAAAAAAATTATTGTGGGCCTGTAATTTATAAAAATTTTTTTTGAAAACTTTACCTTCTATATAGCCATATAGGCGCCAACCGGATTGCGGGTCCCAACCGGATTACCGGGCTGACATGGAGAAGGATATATCGTGTCATCATATATGCAAACTAACCCCGATCCCCGCAGTTCTTGGGCGTGAGGGAGCGTAGTGTATCATTAGATATCTATGAGCCACGGTTGTGAATTGGGACACATAGAAGGCTAAACTATAAAAGCTTCAAGTTACATGTCTGTTCAAAACGTTATATGGAGAAAGGATGGAAATTGGACAATTCACATAATCCACTGTTCTGTGATAGCATAGAAATCTAAGTAAGAGTAGTTAGTCGTTGACAGCAGGTGCTTTGCCATGTACCTGAGTTTTCTATGAAGCAAAGTTCAAGATTGGCGCAGACATTGCGAAAACGGTGGCTAAGACATCTTATATACAGATGGGGCCTACATCATCAGGTAGCATGGTAGACTGAGCTTGTTTGCCACAAAGAAGGCTTTAGACCCATGGGGAATTTCTCTGATTCCTGATATAACAATTTGAAAGCTTGGATGTATAAATGTTTCTGTAGGTGTCTGAAAACAGAACAAAGCAAAGGGATATGCAAACATAACAGAGCAAAGGGGCACATTTAACGTTCTGCCCTGTCCAAATTTAGGCATTGTTACCATATCAGAGTGGACAAATCATGAGTGAATATAGGGAGATGTAAGCATGCATGGAGATCAATGGAGACATTATCTATAAAAGTAAGAAATACTGTCATTGTAAGAATGGTTTTAGGATTATGTTGTCTTTAAAGGTAGCCTTCACAAAATTTTCGTTACGTCAAAAAGAAGATTAGAAGGATTATGAGGGCCCCATTGGGATCTCGCTAGGTGAAGCCTGCTGCTGAGGGATGCAGCAGGCATCAGCTTTATGATGGGAACGTTGACCGGAACATAATTTTTGGACTGGAATAATCAATTTGGTTGCTTCAGAAATCAGAATTGGGTAAAGGTGGATACAAAAAGTAAAGAGCTGTACAATATGTTTTGAGGTAAGCTGAAATTGGGTACATTTCAGAAATTACGGCAGTAAATTGAGAGTGTGTAAATTGGAGCTGTCAGTGAAAGCTGAGGCTGCATAAATTTCTTATAGGCCATAATAGAATATATGGGAGGACAAAGCAAGAAGCCTAATAGGCAAAGCACTGTGCAGGAGGTAAAATGTGCACTTTCGAAAGTTATAGCAGTAGCAGTAAATTAAATCCGTGTACAATGGGACTTGTCAGCAAGGCATGCGTAATACAAAGAAATAACGGGGCAAATAGAAGGACACACCTCCATTTTTTGGGACAAAGCATTCATGTAACGTCGATTGTTGGTAGAAACGGGAACCAAAAGGCTAGATTAGAGTATTCCTAAAGAAAGTTTAGGAAGGCATAAATTGACAATATAATAAAATTGTAAGATATATTGGCAATAAATCATAGCATATGCAATAGCAATTTACACATTTTGGAAACAACATTTGTAGCACCCAAAAATTATGAAGCTGCACACAGCAGAATCGAAAGGTATAGAAACTGACTGTATGTAAACACAGGTATAGAAAAGTAATCGAACTGGACCTCAGAATGAAAGCAGCAACCAGAATAGGCGCAACCACTTCCGTGCACATTCCCCTGCTCTGCTGTCAATTGGATAGCTGCATAGATCATCAGATGTTTACATGGTTAGGCAAGGAAATTTAGAAATCTACAAAAGCTATATTGACTGAGATGGTTAGGCAAGGAAATTTACAAACCTGCAAAAGCTTTACCTGGATGGGCAACAAAATAAAATATTCCCCTGCTCTGCTGTCAATTGGATAGCTGCATAGATCATCAGATGTTTACATGGTTACGCAAGGAAATTTAGAAATCTATACAAAAGCTATATTGACTGAGATGGTTAGGCAAGGAAATTTACAAACCTGCAAAAGCTTTACCTGGATGGGCAACAAAATAAAAAATAACAGATTAGCACTCAGGCAATGAACGCATGCAGCAAGTAGATTAAGAACAGAGCAGAGGAAGGGATGGACGGCAGCATCTGGAGACGTCGGAGTCGACGACGGTCATAGAGGCAAGAACGGCATGTTGGTGTTGGCCGGAGGTGGCAGGGGTCGAGCAGCGCTGGCGTGATGGCGCCGGGCGGCGCCGCTGGGGTTTCGCCGCGCCGGGGCTGCCGTGATGCCGCGGCACAACGTCGGGCGGCCATAGCCGGGAAGAGGTGGGGGAGCGCCGTTGCTGGGAGAGGCGGGGCGCGTCAGGAAGCCGAGACGGAGATATGGAGCGGCGGCATGGCGGCGTCGGCGACGGCCAGCGGCGTCGCGACCTTACGGAGAGGGAGGGGAGGGAGGATTGGGGAGGGGGCGCGGCCGGCGGCTGGCATGGCGACCGCGCCGTTGGCGACGCCGGAGGCAGGGACGGCGCTCAGCGGGGGTGAGAGCGCTGGAGGTGGGAGAAGAGTGGAGAAGCGTCCGGAGTGCGGGGAGGAGAGAACAGGAAGCGTCGAGTGCTGCTTCTTCTTTTTTTTTTAAATGGGCCGGCGGCCGCTGCGGAAGCGTCGAGTGCAACCGTTCTTCTTTTATTTAATTACTGGGCCGGCGGGCTGATATGGACGGCAATCCTGCATGGGTAATAGGGAATGGACGGTCATAGTTTTGCAGTGACGTGGCCTTCTGAGCTACATTTTTGGTATACAGCCATAAAGAGTATAGTTCGGGCTGATATGGACGGCAATCCTGCATGGGTAATAGGGAATGGACGGTCATAGTTTTGCAGTGACGTGGCCTTCTCGAGCTACATTTTTGGTATACACCATAAAGAGTATAGTTAGATTCACCCCCGCAGGAGGAGAACCTACACGGCCACACCCCAGGCCGGCGGCGCCGCCACCAAGGCACCAAGAGAGCGAGGAGAGAGGGACGCCACCAAGAGACAGGAAGAGGAAGATGGCGGCGTTACGATCGGTGCCGAGGATGCTTTCGGCCGCGGCTCGTCTGTATCTTCAGCGGCCCGCGTACATTGGGGAAGAGGATGGAGCTCAATCAAGTTCTCCACCGCGCTTGGCGCCGCCCGCTCCCCGTCGTGGCGTCGCCCGACGCACCGCGGCCACCCGTAACCGAGGTGAGGAGACATCTCTCATTAGGTGCTTATTAGTTTTCGTAAAAAAGTTTTGCTCTTTGCGTACTCAAAAACTATGCGGAACCCTAACCATCCATGATCCATGGTACACGACCCCCTCAAATCGGACTTCGCAATTCACACAAACCATCCACCGCTTCCTTTGTGCAACCAACTATTTGGCCTGAATTTTTATCTCGTTAGGGTTTGATTGGTTAGGCGAAAACCTCCACGGATCATTTTCCTTTCCAATCTCGAAGGATGCTTTTACCTGCATAACCAGTAACCAATGCTCTTAAGTGGTCCATCACTTGCTATTTGGGATGCATGATAATTTGGTAGGGCACTCATCATTAATACATTATACTTGATTCATTAGGATTTTTTTCGTCTTTAAACCATGGGAGGTATACCCCAGCACTAAATTTGTTGCCTTGCACGTCATATTCTGATTTAATAACTTTGGTATAAATGTTCTGTTGTTGATGGCTTGGCTATGTAAAATAGAACTTCATTTGTATAGTACTCCCTCCATTCCAAATTATAAGATATGTAGCTTTTGCTATGCACTTAGACTGTTAGACATGTGTTATAACTAGATAAATAGTAAAAAGCAATGTATTTAGAAAAAAAAATGTCGTATAATTTGGAACTGAGGGAGTATTTGATATGGCATCATGTACCAATTTGCACAATCAACTCAATTTTTGGGTGTCAAATTGTTGCTCGGTTACCACATTCAATCTTATCTCAACATGGGATGAATTTGGGTTTAGTGGATCTTGAGGACTAACCGCATCTTCTTGGTTCTGCAGCTCCTGAAGTAACTTCTACTTGTAATATTTGTCATATATTTATTTGTTGCAATCTTATCTCAACATGTGATGAATTTGGGTTTAGTGGATCTTGAGTGCTAACCATATTTGTCATATATTTATTTGTTGAATTCAAGTTTTGAATGGTTTGATTCTAATAAATGTGTTGAACATTCATCTCTTTTTTATCTGTCCTTAACTCCTTGTTGACCTTATAAAAAAACTTCTTGACATAAACCTAGTTAGATAAACATGTTAGTGGTCAGGTTGGGAAGTTTGACCTCAAGGATTTTAGAAGGTAAATAATGGATGGATATTTGTTCCTTGAGAAATAATATACTGTTGCGCTTCAAGCTGACACTGGTCTTAATGCTTTTATTTGATATATAATGCATCACATGTGGTACATGTTCATCTACGTATTCTGTAAAATAGTTGATAGTAAGTTACCCCCTATATTTCTGCCAACTGCTGAACTAGTGGTGCATACCAGGCACTATTTGGCTACTTCCCAATACTTCTAGGCACATCAATACAGGCATACAGCTGACCTCACTAGGAAAAAAATTGATTCACCCCCATTCACATGTTTCCTTGCTTTGCAATCCTCAGGCAGCCCTAGTGACCTACAGTACATCAGGTGTTTATATTTCTTCCACTGTCCAGCACATCATAGTTAGTCCCTTAGTGAGTTATAGATTTGCACTGATAAATCCTGGGTGGGTGCTCAGATCAAGATCCCTTTGCTACATATTTTTAGAACATTGTATTCCACTTATACTCAGTTTCTCACTACCGAAGACTTGAGTTGTTGGAGCTTGGGGGATGGCGCAGATTGTAGCTGTGGGAGGTGGTTGGCTGGGGTTTGCAGCCCTGGCAGAGTGAGGTGTCTCTGTGCCATTCAACTGCACCGAACAGAAGGGTTGGTGGTTAAGGGGAACTTAGGAGAGTGGGAGAGATTATCTCAATCTCCAGCTTGCTTATTACTCCATCCTTTCCGATTTATTGGCTGTTTTGGCTTTTCTAGATACACAACTTTAATTATGTATATCTAGACATATCGTATATCTAGGTGCATAGCAAAAGCTATGTACCTAGAAAAACCAAAACAACCTATAATTTGGGATAGAGGTGTATAAAACAAAAGGTTTAGGTTTTATGGCCTTAGATCCTAACCCGAACAAACTCCAAACTAATACAGAGTAACCAACGCTTCAACCACGGCTTCTCTTTCTCAGCCACTGATACATGTTGCTGACCATAACGTGAGTAGCTGATGTTGTTATTCTCTGTTCTTCAATTTGACATCATTTTTTTTTTGCGACGAAAACCGTGAGGAAATTCCCCGAGACATCAATTACATTTATCTTGACCTTCTGCAAATTACATCTGGTTATGTTGTTTTTGGTGCATCCTTACCTTTGTAGTTCTGCATCCACTGTATTTGGCAATTGCTTGTGACAATTCCATCAATAGGCATGTACTCCCACTGTCCCTTATTGACTATCGCTTGGGAAACGTGTTCCCCTCACAAACACGCTTCACGGCGACTCAAAAACGGGACGGAGGGAGTAAGTTGAGTCGTCTCTGCCACTTTGAGTAACAGTAACTTGGTGATTGCCCTGATGTCATTGTTTGAAGTTATATTTTCAATCTCACATCATGGACCACCCCATGAACAAGGGAACAACCTGCCTTCTCCATTTTCCCTTGGATTTTCCTCAGTTTTTACGAAGTTTTGCTTGGCAATCATGTAAAACACAAGAACACAGCTTCTATTTTATCTCGCATTATGAGTTATAAGATGCAGCATAAAACTTGTGGAGTGGATGCAAATATTATGTTTTCTTTGTTCACCTACTTTTTTCTATGTTCACCTACTTTTGGTATAGTTGGATTGGTCTTTTGAACTTCTATTAATCAGAGTGCTTGTTGCAGGGTTGTCGGCGTTTCTCAACTGGGTTGGGGAGTCGGCGAACAAAGCTGAGAGTGGTAAGCGCACATGGTGGCAAAGGTGAGCACACAAGAATGCTACAGAATCACAGTTTCAGCTTTGAGTTTCTTTATTTGCATATTCAAGTAATTTCTTTATTGTTGTTGATTAATGTCACATAGATTGTGATGCAAACTCACCAAAGTTTCTTTGTTACTTATTCAAGCAATTTCTTTGTTCCTTAATGGTACACCTCTTTGAGTATGTTCATGTACTTGTAATGCAAACTCACCCAAAGTTCTAGAGGAGTATGTTTTTAAGCCAACTTACTAATGCCTTCATGTTTGTACATAAAAGTGGCTACATTGAAAAATTCACACCAGGTGTTAAAAAAATGTAACATATTGTACCCTGTACTGTGACTTCTCTTCAAATATTGAAATTATTGATTAACTTACAACTCGATACAATGCTGATTTTAAGGACATCATTGATTATTTTCTATCATAATATTTTATAGTACTTGTATATGTACAGTTTCTTTACTGTTCTGAACAAGTTGAATGCCCCTCCTTTTCAACAGGGTTAAATACCGTATGGAAAATGCCGATCCAGAAGAGAGAAGGAGAATTCACTTTGCATATACAGTGTTTGTTTTGGGGACACCGACTGCCCTCTTCATCCGAGGATTCTTTCGAGGATGAAGACACCAACGGGATCATCAAACAACCAGGCTGGGTTGCACTTCTGTGGTTTCCTGGTCGGTTCTATTTATCCTAGTATCTCCCTCTGTGGTGTAAATATAGGTCGGCAAACATCTTAAGCTATCAGAAGAATTGTCTGGTGCCTTGTCTCGAGTCACTCTCTTGTGCAATGTTTATGGTCGGTTGTATTGTAGTCGTAGCAATCCCAAAGTGCCCGTTTGGTTGTTGTCCAGTGTGGAACACTTCTGGTATCAGGGACACGTTTGCCTGTTACGACAAGCCAAGCAAGGGCTAATAATGTGCGTATCTGAAGCTTCTCTTGAAGGAATGAGAGCTGGTTTGGTTACAAAACCAAGCGAGACAGCACCTGCAATTTGGAAAAATTTTGATATTTAACTCTGAGTTTGCACGATATCTAACCACGCACACGCGAATTCTTTCAATCCGAGGGATTTCTCAGATTTCCTCTTTTTCTATTTTCAGATGTCTCTTCTCACGCCCGTGGACGTCCGGGCACGACGATTACCCCATGCGAAAAGACCAAAGTACCCTGCTTCCTTATCCTATACTCCCTAGAATGCGCGCGGAGTTGGTTTCTGCTTCACGCGAGTCGTCGTGACAGCGCCCACAGACGTCGCTGCCCGATCTCGCTCACCGCCGGCGGCCGCCACGCGCGCAGCCCCCTCCGCCCGCCTAGGTCCCGGCCGTCCGCCGCCCTTACCTAGCCCGACAGTTGCCGACTGTCCCTGCTTGCCCGATGCCGCCTGCCGTGATAGCAGGCTGTCCTCCCCCCTCCGTCTTGATGGCTCCTCCAGAGTACTCAGAAACCGAAACTCTGAAAGGGAAGAAGATCGATGTTTGAATATTCCTAGTACAAGCTATGAGACTTTTGTGTTGTTCTAGATTCCCAGCCATCACGATGAACCTGTATGCATCTATGTGAACCTGTACCGTTTAAATTGCTTGCATGGTTGTATTGTAAAATTTAAGTTTTGAGGAGTATAGGAACTGCTGGGCAGGCTAGAATATTTCTGCCAATTGTGTTTCCGAAGCCTAGAAACGACAGCACACCTGATGATGGAATGCCCCGTAGTCAGGACAGTTTGGGAAAGGATTGCAGGCTGGGTGCGGACACCATGCCTCTTGCCGGACAACTGGCCAATGACACAACAAGTCCGAAGAATTGGTACTTAGTACATCTGATGAATGACAACCCGGTGGCTGCAAAAGAAGGAATACAATCATTGATCATGTTGGTCACTTGGAGATATGGCGGGAAAGAAACAGAAGAATCGTTGAGGGAGTGCAGCTCAGTGTCGCTGATACTGGCAGGGATATATGATGAGGCTCTGGCAGATGGGCTTTTACTGGAAACAAGGGGCTCCGGCAGTTGCTGCCACAACAAGATACACACCACCAGCCACCACCAGCTCTGAGTGATGTTGTAATGATCAATAATGTAAATTAGCCCTATGTTGACCTTGAGTAGCTAATTTTGGCTCCCTTTTTCTCCACCTTGTAGAAACTCCATAAACACAGAAGGTAAAACCTATATATGAGGCCATAAAAGCAACGTAGGTCTGTTCCATCTTGTACAAAGCGTAATCCATAGCAGCTGTGAGCCTGTGAAGAAATCTGGAGTCACCATGTCTTGGCTGAGCAAAACCTTCCCTAATTCTATCGCAAATTCGCAACCCGAATGGAATGGGATGAACCTTAAACCTAGCGCACAGTGGAAGGGACGAAAGAAAAACCTCTGACCGGCCAGTCCCAAGAAAAGGAGAATCTGAAATCCTTACTGAGAAAGGGAAGGCTAAGGATAACCGAAAAAATGGACCATCAAAAAATGGACGAAGAACAATGTCGGGACGCCGACGCCGCGACGGCCCTGGGGATGGACGGAGCCGGCCACGTACGGGATTGCGCGGCTCTAAAAAGCAGCAGAGCGGCGGCACTGCGGATGGGCGTAGCGGCGACGACGCCGAGGAGGGCCGTGAGCATCCACGACAAGAGCGAAGGAGATCCGGGCGGGGGCGTCGCGTGCGTGTAGGGCGGCGGCATCGGGGCGGGAGCAAGTGCGTCCGGTGATCACGCGTGATCCACATTCAAACACCCAGAGAGAGCTGGCCGAATCCCGCCGATTTGTTAAGAGGAAATTAGCATCCTGTGATCATGCGTGATCTCTAAATTTGGAAGGTGAACTTGAAATCCTCTAGATTATCTCTACATTTAACCCCTGACTATCTCCACATTTAACCCTCTCCCTTCTTTCTTGTATAAGTAGACACCAAACCCCGGCCAATAACTTCACACCAGTACAAACTGCAAAGTGAAACGAGATCCATATGGAGAAGGGATCGAGCTCCCGCACCGCGTCCATGGAGGCTGAGGGAATGGGGTTGCAGCAGTTGGAGGAGGGAGAGGAGGAGGTGCAGGCGCCGGGAAAGGAGGAGGAAGCGTCGTCGGCAAAGGAGCTCGACCTCCTCGGCGCGCTCGGCTCGGAACCACCAGAGGTAATGGCGGCCGTGGAGGCGGTGGTGGCGCCGGGAAACGGTAAGGAGAAGGCAATGGTGACGGAGGAGGAGAAGTCGCCGGCGATGGGGACGGGGACGGCAACGGCGTCGTCGGGTGGCGTGGAGAAGAAGCGCTCGTTCAAGTGCAACTACTGCCAGCGTAAGTTCCACACCTCGCAGGCGCTGGGTGGCCACCAGAACGCGCACAAGCGCGAGCGCTCGCTCGCCAAGCGCGGCGCCGCCGTGGCCGCGGCCGCAGCAGCTGCGGCGGGGCGCGGGCTGTACGGAGGCGCCGACCCCTTCCTGGCGGCGCACCACCTCCGCTTCCAACACGCATGGCCGTACTCTGCCGGCGGCAGCAGGCCCCCGTCGTTCCTTGGGTTCGGACGGGGCTCTGCCGCGCCGCCGTTCTACGGCATGCACCACGGGTGGGCCGCGCATGCGCAGACGCAGCCGTCTATGGCGGGGCTCACCCGCCACGCCGGCGCCGACCGCCCAGCCTACGCACCTCCCGGCTACGGATACGGCTCCTCCTCGTCGAGGGCCCCTGCCCCAGCCGTCCTCGACTCCGGGATGGCTGGGCTCCGGTGGTCTGGCGCCGTCGACAGTGGCGCTGCCACCAGCAGCGATCCTAGCGTCGCACATGATGAAGTGCCGACGCAGCAGGAGGAGGCGCAGAGTTGCAAGATAGACCTGAACCTCAGGCTCTAGCTCAGTGTGAACTCCATCTCCATAGGGTTCATTTCTCCATTAGAGTGCCTGCCTGTTAATGAAGAGTTGAAGACAAGTATCATATCCAAGAGCAAATATGATGCTCTATTATCTATGTAGCTGCTCCCTTTTAGTGATTCATTTTGTTTCTAATTAATCATATGCATTGTTAGCCGATTCGGGTTTAATTCTAAATGTAATCATGTAGTTTATTATCTTTACTTGCATTGTTCCTTCATGGAACTAATTCAAAAGATCTGTGTTTGTTGCCGACTTTGTGTGTCATATGAATCTTTGTTTCCATCCTGTTCATTTGCCCCTTTTTTGGGTGAGCACTTCTCCTATTGTTCTTTGGTCAAAGTCAACTGAACTGGACGTTAGAAGAATGCTATGACTCGGATGATTTAAACATTGAAAATAAACTCAGTCGTAGATAAAGTAGAATAAAATAAAAACCAGTTAAACGGAGTGACAGTGAGTTCCTATCTGGAATTGACTGTAATTACTGTGCTACTAAAATATGTACAGCTGATCTTAATTCCCTGCTTAAAATAGTTCTCCTTTTTTCAGCTCTCGGCTAAGTATTGAAACAATTTAAAGATATATATGGAAACCGAATCATCAGCAGCAAAGGAAAAACAAGCAGTCATTCAAAGTTGGCTCTAAAGCCCTTTCATTTCCAGTTGGAGATTTGAAACAGCGAAACCTACCAGCATTCCAAAAGCCCTCTTGTCCCTAAAACATAGCCACATTAAAACCCTGCCTCCCATACATGTCGACATTATTAACGTCCTTAATAGACAGACTTAATTCACTCCAAATTAATCCAGCATTCCATATATGCACTGCAGATCTCTGCCAAATTGTTTATACCTATCTCTATCTTCTATTCTATCTATCCACAATCTACATCTAAATCTACAATCTACAACTAATAAAAAGCAGCAAATGTCAATGTCTACCTTGCAGAATCAAACTTCACTACAACCAATTGTGCCCTCAGTGGTTTTCTCTCACGCGGGCGAGGCTCCTTCGGGTTTTTCGCACCACGTTCCGTGTCCACCATTTCCCTCTCATTTTCTTTTTCCAAAATACATGTTTAGAAATATGGAAAAAGTCAACAAAACCAGCAACAGAAATCAATCTATTATTTTCTTTCCCAAATCAGGTTTTGAAATATAGAAAAATCAACAAAACCAACAAAAATCAATCGCTTCATTGTGACCCGTGGCCCACTTAGTTGCCAGCATGGTGATGCCATCAGACAATGCCGGTTAATGGGCATGGCAATCTACATATTATCAGTGGCTTCAACAGTGCCTACTCGCTGCCCACCAACAGGTTGGCGATGGCCCTCCTTGACGATTTGTGGAACTCAACAACACCCATTGGCCCTTGTTATAGAAAAACATACCGGTTAGCCCTTCAGGGAGACAGTGACATGCGGATGGATGGCATCGACATGTTCCTGGAGCAAGGTGGCGCCCTCACTGAGCGCTATAGAGGTATAGAACGGTTGCACTACAGCTTGCCAAGCACAACATCCGCACCAATGATGGCAAGCTATTGCACTAGGTATACAACTTTATTTCCAAGACCCCCTAGGGTCATAGGGGCACTCTCCCTTAACATGGCCATTCCACAAGCCATCCTCGTCACAGCGGAAGCGTATGGGCTAGCAACCGACTCGAGAACCTACAACTATTACATCTTCAGCTACATCGATAGCTGCTAGTAATGCTTCGAGTTCACCAGTAGCAACACCTTGTCATCCGATTGGAAGTGATACTCTGTGATGGCGAGACCTCCCCGTAGATAGTATTAATAATTGGAAACTATTGCCGACCTAAATAAGGGCCGCTGAGCTGGCCGAACGGGTCCTAGGAGAGGGTCTAGGCCGGTCGCGCCCTGGTCCTACACGCCAAGGGCACATGACCCGGGGTGGGGCGTAACCCCACCATGCCGTCGATCCCCGCCCACCGGAGAGCCCAAAATAGAAAAGGTCTAGAAGGAGATTTGATAAAACTAGGGAAAAACAGAAATATAATTTGTTTAAGAAATAAAATTAAAAATAAAGTCTAAATCTCTAAAGATTTCTGTAGTTTTCTTATAACCCAAGTCCTCTGTGGAATATAAATATAGGGGTTGATACAACCATTTCAATCTAAATAGAAACAGAATGAAAGGTATTACCGTATCTGTCCCCTATCTTTATGCATGCCTCTCTCTGCCCTTGCCACCACCGCCCCTACGCCACCGGCCGCCATCGCCCCTACCCTAGCCCTAGGCGCCCGGCCGCACCACGCTAGCGGTAGACATGCCCCCCCCCCCACACACACACACACCACAAGCACACACTCACCATGATTTAGGTTTAAAGGTACTTGTTTTAGCATGACCAAGACCATCACTTTCATGTATGGCTCGTAATAAATTTGATGGTACTGATTTATCGAGTTAACGCTGAACACGTACAATGTATAGGTAAATAAATTGGACAAGATACTCATGAAGTCTACTAGATTGAGATCTATAGTAGCAGTATAGGTTATTAGTTGGGAGGTTGGGACTGAGCAACTCCAACGGCGCACACAATACAAGCAACTCTAGAGTTGGACACAATACAGATATTAGCAATTAGCAGTGCATTGTGAAACAGATGGAGGTTCCTGTTCCTCCTATGCAGAAAGAACTAAATTACACATATACTAGTCATTATTGTATTGGCTGAGGCACATAGAGAAAATACAATATAATTTCATTAATTATCATATACCATAGCGTTGGTGTTTGGCTTTACTAGAAGTTGAAGGTAGCATCCCGCGTTTCTGCCACCTGTATGTAGTTGTGAAATAAACCGAATTTAATCAAAGATTTTTTAAAAAAACCCACCACAACATATATTTATGTTTTTTCTAAACAAAATACATATTGAAATTGTCTAATTTGGAAAAGACATCACCATGCCACTCTAGAGTGGGTTGCTCTTCCAGCAATGCATCCACTATTGCAGATGTAATCATAGTGAAGCAATCAAGAGTTAACAAATAAGCACCAGGATCAAGTCAACACAAGATCATGAATGGACGGATGGTAGGCGCACCTTACCCATATATCACAAAAAGGGAAGGGCTCCTACACCTGTTTATAATCTATGAATTGGTCTGTTATCAGGAGCATGGACATGGCCCATGGGAACTCAAATTATCATACAAGAGAGGAAGCATTTGCCATAGACTCACAGTAGTCATATGTGTTGCTATGCGGAACAGTTTGCAAAAAAAACTTAGTACTAACCAAGATGCATAAGAGAAAAACTTCACCAAGACGTGCCTTAATACTCAGCAGGTCTCATCACTTGCACAACCAACACAACAGAGCTAAGAGGTTGCACTTAAGACCATCCTGTAAATAAAAGTAACCTGTAGTTATCCATATTTCCTATGTGCCAATCGCTTGAGATCGAGGCGACGCCCTGGGCCCACATTACCTCCACCAGCCGACGCCATGCCCGCGTGCACCCGCACCCCACAGGAGGTGAAGACGATGGCGGTATCGTCCCTCTTTTTCTTCTCCAACTCCGAGGGGTATAAAGGGGTTTTGGAGGTGTTAGGCGGGGCTAGGCGGTAGGGGACGATGACTTTGGGCTTTGGGGGGGGGGGGGGGGGGGCGAGGGAGGCGATCCGACCAAGTTAGGGTGGAGGCGTTCTTTGTCGTTCTCACCGGAGTTGGGGAAGAAAGCAGCAGCAGGAGAGGGGAGGGGGGAAGAGGTAGGCTATTGTGGGCGCGTTAGGGTCTTGTCGAAGCTCGTGGTGGCAAGAAAGGAAAGGAAAGAACACAATCAATCAAAATAGTATAGGGAAGAAACAGAAAAGTAATAAGTAAAAGAACATGAAGAGTATGGGGGAAATGTGCTCTTGAAGGGGTTTTGACTCGATGCGCCATCATATAAGTCGCGATAATTTTTTAGGACATGGTGAAGCTGGTTTTCACGGAATCAACATGTTGGAGTTTTTGTAAAAAAAAAAAAAATTGTGCATTGTCATGGAGGACTATTGGTGTATGCTAGTCAACGAAGGGAGTACTCCCTCCGTCTCAAAATAGATGATGTTTTGGATAATCATACAACAAATTTGACTCGATTTATTAAAAAATACATGTGATACTAATCGATGATACTTATTTATTTACTAAAATTGCTAGCAATTATTTCTCTGGAAGCGAAAACAACTTTCTCTTTTTTAGATGGCGGGAGTGATAATTTAGATTTAGACCACTATATGGACAGGTCGCGCCAGCAAGATCATTCCCTCCAATGCTGACCCACCTGCCAGGGAAACGAACGCCCACAGATGTCTCGCTGATACGTGGGAACCACCCGACGATAATTCACCATGGCGTGGCCTTCGTCCGCCAAGCCGGTAGCGCCGCATCCCGCATCCCCGCAGCCCGCAGCCTGTAAGGCGGGGCCCGCTGTCTTTGCGCCAAGGAGACAGAGAGGCGGGAGCGGGAAAACCGCCGCGTGGTGGCTCATCCGCGGCACCACCCCAGTCCCAAATTCCCAATCCCGCGCGCCCTCCTCCTCTTCGTCTCTTCCCCCCCGGCCCCCGACCCGGAAGGAAACCCTAGCCGCGAGGGTTCTGGCACTTTCTGGCGCGGGAGGATGGCGGGAGGGGCGCTGGACCAGTCGCTGCTCGACCTGCTGCCCCAGATCCATGCCCTCTTCTCCGACCCGCTTCGCGTGGTAATGATGGGCTCAGCACCCGCTCTAAACTCCCCCTTCGATCTCGTGGCGCGTGGCTCAGCTGTTTAGTGGATTCGTACGGCTGGGGGGTGGTAGATGATACGGATTGGATTCTGTTGGTTTTGTTACTCATTTTAGATTGCTTAGGGCGATGTATTTAGTTAGTGTTATGGTATTTTCTGATGGTTCATTGACATTCGTTATGCTTTTACTGGTGGTAACTGTCTGATTATGCGGGGAAATAGCTTCAAAGTGCATACGTCCTGTATGTCTGTCGATGCACTGCGCTAAAAAAAACATCAGTCTTATTGTTGCTTAATTCCTGTTCAAATTCCTAATTAATTATTAATTTAATTAATGTTTCTTTTTATTTAAGACTAGATATGATTCACTGCAACTCCTTACTGAAGCCTGCAGGTGTGATATGCTGAGTTGTCATACCAATTGGTTTTGATTAGTCTAATTCTGTTCAGCAAGGCTGTTTCAAAAATAATGAAAGAGAATGAATGAAATCTCTATGTTCAATGAGTTTTATCCTCTGTTAGGAGTTATTAAGAAACACTGTTACTCCAATGCAATATGATGAATCAGTGACATGCCTTTGTCACTTGAGATTGTTGTTTACTTGTCTAGTACTCTAGTTTCCTCCATTATTCTATTATTCTATATTTTTGTTGGAATTGTTTCCCAGTGGCTAACTTTCCAGAATTCTATCTTGTGCTTGTGTAACAGATTTCATACAAATGGCTTAGTCGGAACTTCTCTGTATCATCAAATGATGCCAAGAGGTAGTATTTTCAGCTTTGTTAATATTTGCCCTGGGAAACTGTAATGTCATGAGGATGGCTTATGCAGTTGGCAAACTATGTCCAGGTTGCTTCAGGAGTTTGTCAGCAAACATGGAACCGACCTCCAAGTGATTTACAGTGTGTCGGGTGGTTGAAGAACAATCCCCAAAATTATTGTGTAAAGCTCATTTCAGGACCAAAACTTGAAGGTAATTCATGAATTTCTGTTCTTATTTATGGTAGAGTTTCCTGATTTGCGGTTCTCCCTCTAGGATAAATATTTTGATAACTAGATCTAAAATTTTCCTGTGTCTTCACTTCCCAGTGATGTGCTTTTTTTTTTCTAGTGTCAAATTTCTTACTTGAAAAGTTAATCTTTCTTCCATGCAGAAGCAAAGCAAGGTTTCAAAGATTCTTGTTCGGTTCAGATCTACAGTATCCAGGCCTGTATTCCAAAAGATACAGCTGTACTTTGGAATCCCGAATTTGTGCAGGCAGAGGAGCTTTTCAACCAGCCTTTTGATGACGAGAACTGTTTGAGAGATAATAGGTATTGTTCTCTTAGCCCCCTTGGTTTTCTTCCAAGTCTCAAGCAGGCATGCCCACAAAGGAATTATAAGGAAGACATAACCAGATGAGAATATACATAACCCAACACACAGATAGATGGAGATAGAGTTATATATAAAATAGTAAAATTTGTCAGAGATCATACCCTGTTGCAAACCTGCTTTTATATGCATGTATATGTATGCAGCTTTTATCTCCAATCAGTATTCTCAATTTGGCCACTTCTTAATTATGCACAGGTTTTGTGGTGTTTTGAATTCTTTTGTCAAGCGAACATCAAATGGGAAGCATGTGAGTTCATTGCCACCAAAACCCTTAAATAGTGCTGCCGCGGCCGCACAGTCTAAACCTAGTGTTACTCCAAAGGAGCAGTTTGGTACTGCTCGGCAGCAAGATTTGCCTGTAAGTTCAAAGCAGGGAGCAGGCATTAAGTCTGAGAAGGATAGTTCCACAGTATTAGATAAAGCTGGCAATGGTTCTGTGGTCAAAGAACAATCAATTGATGCCCTTGCAAGCAAAAGTAAAGCTCAAAATGGAAAGGCCATGCCTAGTAATGGTGGATCGCTGGCTAACATGTGGGGCCGTGCATCAGCAAAACCTAAGCCTCCAAGTACCACTAATTCTACAGATGTAGCAACTGTTGCAGGTATTATCTCACAAATGTTCATATTTAATTCTTCACGCTTTAGTTTCTTGTGTATAACTCAGCACACATCTAGTCCTGTATATGAACCCTTCCAAGCATGCTATTACAGACCTCATGCTGTTAATATTTTTCAGCTACTGCTGATGCACAAATATGTGCAATGGAAGAAGCAGATGGAGATAGCAGTGATGATGAACAGGGCATAAAGTACAAGAGGGGATCTGCCAATGCAAATAACAAAAAGAGAAGAGCAGTATTTGATTTTTCGGATGAAGAAGAAGATGACAATATTGTTAGCATTGCATCTCCTGAGCTACCAAAACAGCATATCCCAGATCCTGTTATTGGAACTGCTGAAGATGCTGAAGTAAATCAAAAGAACTTGGAAAATAAAGATGATGTACCAAACAATGAGAAAGGTTCCTCAATGGGGGTGGATTCTGACTTCACTTCTGAATGTAAAGTCAAAACTGTCAATACTATGAACCACTCTGGGATTACTTTAAAAGAAAAGAGCAGTGATCCTCCAATAAATGGCAAGAAGCAGGATTCTACAGCTGAGCCTGCCTCCACCTCACCGAAGAGAAGAAAGGTTTTGAAGACACGCATAGATGAGAGGGGAAGGGAAGGTAGTTATACTGAGCTCTATAAAAGACACTGTATATCCAGTCTTTTATTTTTATGCCTAATGGATATCGAAAATAGAACTCCAATGCTGTGCATCGTTATTCTGCTGACATGCTGTGTTAAAATGTTGACCTGGTGCGAAATAGTTTTTGAGGCGTCGCCTAAGCGTCGCCTAGTCGTCGCCTAGGCGTTGTGGAGTACCCCATGCGCCGCAGGACACCACAAGGTTGTAGTTACGCCATATCGCCTAGGCATCGGCTAGAAGGCGCCTAGGCGTTGTGAAGTACCCCCAGCGCCACAGGACGCCGCAACGCCTCAAAAACCATTGACAATCTGCAGTGAAAAAGAATAATTTAAGGCAATATAGTAAAATGTTCAAGTTATCAAAACATTAAAGAACTTACTACTATTTTTATTCTGGTTGCATGCGTGCAAAGTCCACAATTTTCTTTATATGTGCCAACGATTTGTTTTACCGTTATCACTTATCCATTTGCTTGTTATGTCATCTCCCTTTTGACTTGGCAGCATGATTCTGAATCTGTTGACAATTTGCTTATAATCCTTTTCATTCAGTTACCGAGGTTGTTTGGGAGGGTGAAGCTTCTGCAGATGACAAGGCAGAGAAGAATGTCAACACTACTGCGACTGCGGCGGGTAATAGAATTGTTTTTAATTTTGCAGCATGTGAAATTTCTTGTCAATCCTGATCTATAGATTTATATTTGCATGTTTATACTTGAGATCGATGGTGGCAGTTTATATTGAGAGAATCAAATCCCAATCAACTTTGTTATGACAACTCATCTTTTCTTTCTAGATCATAAGGAGCAAAAGCAAAATTGCCAATTGATTCTAATGCGCTACTCGTATAAGTGCAATTTTAAAAATTATATGATTTTAAGCGAGAGACTTGTTTAGCTGAAGTCACAATAGAATCAATCTTGAATCCCTCTATTTTTGTACTCCATTCCAAATTATTGGACGTTTTGGCTTCTTTAGATACATAGATTTTGCTGTGCACTTAGATATACACTATGTCTAGATGCATAGTAAAGGCAATGTATCCAGAAAAGCCAAAATGTCTTATAAGTTGGAATGAAGGAATTAGCAGGTTGTATGGTTGGTGCCCCTGAGCCAGCAGATAAAAATTTGCAAAGGGTTATCCATCCTATCACAGTTTCCCTTTTTTCCATAATGGCCGTGGCTGAATTTCATTACCAAGGCAACGAAATTACAGAGTTCAAGTTTGAAAAGTACTGTCCTGAAGATTTAAAAAGAAGCGCCGAAAAACAACACCCGTATCACAGTTTCCCTTGTAAAATGACTACAGCACTTTTCAGTATAAATGGGGAGAAATTGACCCAAAACAGATGGCATAAGGCAGTTACTTTAGTTTATGCTTGGTGAACCAATGTGACCCCAGACCTCTGCTGGGTACTGGTATATTTCCAAGTTTAATTTGCCTTTATATTGCCCAAGCGAATTTTGAAATCTGAGCAAAAGGACTTGTCTACATGTTAGATGGCTATGAATAGCTGTATACAGCATATCAGTTAGGAATGTCAAGCTTTGTGGTTAATTAATTTGATGCTTGAAGCTATTTGTTGAAAAACTGCTCAACGCACTGTCTTCCACAGCTACTTGGATTCTTATCCATTTCTGCGGTGCTTATCGTATTATTTCTAAGTGTTTCTCAAACGAATGAACATGCGGTGCCCAGAGGATTAAACTGTGAGGCACTATCAATCTGTTCTGCTTAGTTTTGTTCGCTTATTGGAATTCCTTAGAATATGTACTGTAGAGATGCAGCTCAAGAGCAGCATCTCCCTGGTCTGATGTTCATCTTGAGCATACTATGAGATAACTTGCGCTAATGTTTTCATTTTGAGCTTCAGTCTCTTGTCATTTCCATGTTTTAACTCAGAAGCAAACCAGTGTCAGTGCTTTCCATGTTCATCTTCAGCATACTAATAATGTTCCTTTCTATCTCCAATTCTGTCAGGGCGACTCTCCCAAGCAAACCAAAGCCAGCAACAAACACTGACAAAAGCAAAGCTCCAAGCAAAGCAGCAGCAGGCAAAAAGAAACCTGCGATGGCTGGAACCAAGCAAGGGAGCATTATGTCATTCTTCAAGAAAGTATGAGCCAGCGCTGTGTGCACCAAAATGAGACAGGACTTGGTTCAGTAGCTGCCGCGCTTACTGAACCAGGTCTCCTCCAGCCGTCTGAACTGGCAGTTCTACCTGAATATTGTCAGGTTGGCGACTCGGCGAACAAGAAGGGCTCCGAGGAGGCGTCCGTTAGCTGTATCGTTTTGTTGTAGCAAGCGTAGTGACGCTTGAGTGAAGCAGAGAGCACGTCCCTTAGTTCAGAGATTATCTTGCTGTAGGTGTACATATAATTGTACTGAGGATACGGACTCAGCCTGTTTGCACTTTACTGTTGAGTTAGAAGTCGAAGGGAGAACGCTTTGGGTATCTCTATCTTATGGCTTGTAAAGTCAGAACCACCCCACTTGACCGATCACTCGCTCGAGTCTGGAAGGAACTTGTGCACCATCGAGTCTGGTAATGCTCCTATGTGTGCAGTGCAGCATGTTGTATATCTGAATCCAACCACTGACCAACTCTGAACGACTGAGACTGTAGGACGTTCTGATTGCGGTGCGGTGTAACGAGAGACGACGAGAAGAAAAGGAGGCGCTTGCCAAGACCAGGAGAGCATGCAGAGGAGATGAGTGAAATACAAGGAAAGCAAGCAGTCAGCGAGATATGTAGTAGTATCATCCTGTCTCACGTCTTGTGTTTCCGTGCTTTCCATTTGCAAGTTTCACCCGGCCGGCCATGGCCCATGGAAGAAACGATCAAAAGTTGGGCTGGGCTGGGCCGCCACTTGACATGGGCCGAACACTGGGCAAATGAGCTGCGAAAGGCAGCAGGCCAGCAGCTAACACACCGAATTTCCAGTGGTTCTTCTTGAGCAGTACCTTTTGAGAGTTTGCGAAGCCAAAAATATATCTTAGATATCTTCTTTGCTATAATCTGGAAACTCATATCGAGCGACATGCAGATATGAAAAAAAATCGAGAACATTTTTTTAGATAATTTTTCGAGAATGCAAGCCTAAAAATAAATGAAATGGGTCACATACTGGAGCATCCTCTCACGAATATATTGTCCAGACTCCAGACATTACTAGGCGGGAAATTCTCACAGCCGCAGTCATAGAGAGTTAGAGACTCCTGAAACTCCTTCCTTTAGCCTGCTTATTTTATTGTGCGGATGCCAAGCAAGGGAAGCAACACAAGCACACAAGCGATAGTTTCAGCCTGTAACATCAGAGAGAGTGACACAAAAAGTGTGGCATTAATTATTTCATTTCCACTTTGAAATCTAACAGCATTATCTATCTATCTAGCCCTAAAGAAGCATATGTCCAGCCTCCATAGTTGAACTTTTTTTTTATGAAAACATAGTTGAACTTGAACCCAATTAGTAGGTCTTCCACACAGGGTATATATATGAGTCAGCATGTGCATGTGCATGAATGGGCCACTGAACTCGCTCTGACAGGAGCTAGCTTAGCGCGTATATATACCTGCTCCGCGTGCAACACAACACAAAACCTGGAGCTGCATGCCCCATCCATGATGACCAATCACTCTCGAGAGCCTGTGCAAAGTATGATCCTATGTGTGTACAGTGTATCCAAATCCAACCACTGACCAACTCTGAACTTTAGGACGCTCTGATTGCGCGCGGTACTGTGTAGAACAAGATCGAGACGAGAAGTAAAGGAGGCGCTGCCAAGTCCAAGAGAGGAGAGGAGTGAAATACAAGGAAAGCAAGCAGCGAGATAGTAGCCGTATCATCATGTCTTGTGTTTCCATATATATACTTTCCATTTGCATGTTTCACACGCGTAGCTGGCCGGCGGCCGCCAACCGCCAACAACGGTATGCATGGCATGATTACACACGGCTCCTGTTCCTGTTGTGCCACTGCTCTTTCCTCTGCTTCGATCTCGCTAGAGTCGCCCCGTGATGCCTATGTGTGTGCTTCGTGAATCTCTTCGAAGTGGTTTGGCCAGCTGTTCTGCTTCGTGTGGCTGCAGTAACTGTCTTTTCCAGAGTATGCTTTCCCGCTATCATTCTTCTTGATGGATACTTTGTCGTCGCTGCTGTTCGGACGGATGTTTCGTCGCCGTTATCGTCTTGGTCTCCCCTCTACAGATGTTTTGCTGCTAAGTGCGGGTTGGCCCACTCATAGATACTTTGCCGCCGTGTGTTTTCGTAGTGGGTACTTTGCCGCTACCCGTGATGCGTTTCGGCGGATACTTGGCCGTCGTTTCTTTGATAGATAGTACTTTGCCACCGTCACTGTTGCTGGGAGCTTGTCTCGTCGGCTCCGCCTAGTTACTTCGCCACCGTAGCTTCGATGCTGGTTACCTTAGCGTTAGTTTTTCTTTATTTATCACAGGTTTATGTCAGTTGGGGCGTTGAGGCCGTGGGTCTCACCGTTTTTTCTTTTTTCTTTCTTTTGCTGCTCGGTGTCTCTTTTGGAATTGTGCTGTGGTAATTTTAGAATTACTTGTGGCTCTTTGTAAAGTTCCAAAGTCTACTTCTTCTTAATAAAGGGGGCGTTCGGCTGGTGACATAAACTGGCTAACAAGACAAGCCGGCTGATTTGTTGTGAGAGAAAAATACTGTTCGAACGGCTGATAAGTTCGGCTGATAAGGGCAAGTACATTGGTGTTGTCTAGTAAGCAGTCTTATGTGATGCCACGTAATTCTAAGACGACATAATAGATAATATGTACAATGGTTATCTTTTCAGTTGTCTCGTAGTAATTCATAATTCCATGATTTGTGCTAAAATAAAGGAAATGTTTGTGAGTTGCATGGCAATAACTACTCGTACAATGGTATAATCGTTGTCTCATAGTCCCAAGTTTTAGCTCATGAGATGGTTGTTTCAATTAAATAACGACCTCTTTCTCTCTCTCTCTCTTTTTCCACATCGGCCAAAAAATCCTACGCGACCGCATTTGCATGAGAAAGACGAGACCGCTGATGTGTAGCAGCCCTAAGACAAACGAACAGAACGAAAATACGTACAAAGATGGTACGGTCATGAAAAAAAAAAAAAAACACCCCCGGCTCCATTCCCGACAGCGTTGGTATGGACGAGATCATGCATGGCCGGCAGCAGGCTAGACGCGCGGCCGGCGGCCAAGCAACCCGCCCGCGTACATAGGAGTACTCTCTTATAGCTTGTTTATTCAAGTACACTCGCGCCTTAATTAAAATTAAAATGGTGTTTCCTACTAGTTTGGTAGGCCCCTTGCACTTTGCAGAGCGGATTGAAGCAGCCAACTGCTAGCTTAGCTAATGGAGTAGCTAAGGCTATCCGCACTCTTCGTCTTCTAAATCCATACTTTAAAAGGTCTAGTCATCAAGATTCTCTCCTTTATATCCAATTCTTCCGCACTCATCCATCCTTTATATCATCCTCTATCTATCCTAGTCACTATGGGACCCACTTGTCACTTTATCTAAATATATCCACGTGACATCTTGTTTTGAAGAATTTATTGCAACGAATTTAATGGTGCAATCGAAAATTAATTTGGGTTTTTCGTTTATGAGTTATAACATTTTTTTCCTAGTTAAAATGGTGGGACCCACCTGCATGTGCTCTTCTCTCTCCCACGATGCTCTCTGCAGGCGCTGCGTGTGTCAGGGCCACGCCCATGACGGACATCCTGGAAGTCGCCACATTTGGCGAACCTTGCGTGCTTCCAGGATGGTTCCCCGTATCCGCTGCAGGCCTCCAACCGGTATGTGTGCTGATGTGGACTGACGTGGAGAAGTACCGGATGCGTTTACGGGCTCCTCTGCAGGTAGCCTAAGCCAGCTGGACAATTGACGGCGACGGTTCCATCATCACCTCTTCGGCCCTAGTAGTAGTACATACTACTCTGATTACTGAACTTAGCGTTCTTCCATTTCTTCGAACCCGTGCACAGTTCAAGTTGCTGCATGCTCTCGTGCACTGTATATAATAGACAGTAAGACAGACAATTATGGTACAGTACTAAAGCACTTGCATGTAACGGTGCAAAAAATAGTGCAGCTAGCAGCTCAGATGGATGATGGTGCCCGGCCGGGACCTGCCCTTTCAGACGCAGCCATTGCCATTCGTCGCTCTGGTCCAGTGGTCCGCGCCGCCGCGCCCTGGCCCCTGGGGCAGCTCGTGGGCCCACGCGGCCCATGTTACACGTACAGCCACGACGACACGACGGAGGAGGGCCCACGTCACCGTCCCGTGCCGTCCAAGAAAATGTGCCTGCCTGGCCTCACGGCCCGGTGTCCCTGTCCCTCCCCGCCGCACGCATGACGCAAGCGTGCTTCTTCATCCACCCATCCATCGGTTATTATTCCTCGGCGAATCAAATCGGGCAATGGAGCCTGGTCGACTTCGTTTGAGTTGACCAGCAGAGCAAACAGACCCAAACCGCGCGTGCCCTATTATCCCCATTGGTTGCGCGAGCAGCAAATTCATGTGAATTTTGTCAAGGAACTTACTAGTAATAATATGTCCTCTGTCGACCTTTGCACTTAAATATTACTTTGTCTGGTCGTAGCATTGTTTCCTTTTTTCCCTAAAAAGATTTGTTTCTTTTTTATTACCTTTTCTGTATACATAAATATATGCTATGTGCAGGTACATAATAAATCTTACTACATGTCTTTTTTTTTGCAACGAGGAAAACCACAATGACCTATAATTCTCAACCGAATTAATAGCTTGTCTTGTTGATTTAGGCTCCAACAACAAAAGTAAAAGCTGAACATTGTCTAAAGTATGTAAATTGAACAAACTTGTCCCTCCCTGTGTTTCAACAATTAGTTTCACACTGCTATGTTTCATAAAGGTTATTGTTCTAGATTCGTCCTAATTAATTAATTAAGCTAACCAATTCTATAGCACTCTTTGGGGACACTTATAATCAATTTAGGGGGTCGTCGGCCGCGAGAATCACCATTCACCAATAATCACACTAAACGTAGCCTCCGATTGTGAAAAATGTCAACTCCTCTCCTTACCTACGGAGTACTCGTACTGTAAAAGCGAACCAGGGTCGGCGGCCCATGCCTAGAGCCCACGGGCCGGGCCCACACGTGATGGACCGGATGGAGTGGAGTGGACCACGGTTGCAGCAGCAGGAGCAGGTCGTGCGGCGTTGGCGTCCGAGAGAGAGAGAGCGTCAGAGCGTGGGACCCCACTAGCGCGCGCCGTTAAAAGGAGACAACCATGCTGGTAGCGCCGCTCTGCTAGTATCTGCGGTGCGTAGCCGTTGGGGGCAGAGAGCCTCGGATTCCGCGCACGGCGCAGGATCGGCTTCACGGACTTGCATGAACTACGTTACGATACGGCATGGCATGCCTATCAGGCACGATACATTCCGAGGATACTAGAAGGCTTGCTGGCCGGAGGAGTTGTTGGCACCGTTTGTTTCGCTTTAGCCCATCAGTCATTGTAATAGTAAAATATACATTTTAATTTTGGGCAACCTATTCGTTTTTGTCATAAACGTTGCTAGTATCAATTTTTACAATTTAGTTAAACTTATGTATTTTGTTTTTTTAATTTTTTTTAGCGCAAAGTAGCGAGTCAATATTGGCCCCACTGATCGAATGGGGTCCAAGTACACTTCCTAAAAAACAACAGTTTGATATTCAAACACGAAAGATGGGGGCAACTACATCCAAGCCTCTGGGAAAGACCAAGTGAACCAGTCAGCACTCAGCACTCAGCAGCCACCAGCTAGTCCAAACTCGGCAGCATCGATCAGCGGGGGGCGACCAGAGGTACGACACCAAATGTGACAAAACCGCAGAACCTTTGGCATGCATGCATGCAGCCATATGATCCATCATGTCGATCGCTCCCGATCTATATCATATCATATAAATATAGTACTAGTACGTAATTGTATTGATTTGCAACGACTTAGGCCTTGTTTAGATGGGAGAATGAAGGTGGAAAAATTTCAACTGTAGCACGTTTCGTTTGTATGTGACAAATATTATCCAATCATGGACTAACTAGGCTCAATAGATTCGTCTCGTGATGTACAACTAAACTGTGTAATTAGTTATTTTTTTACTTACATTTAATGCTCCATATATACGGGTAAACATAGCCATTAATGCTGATGTGATGAAGAGATAGTGAAAAAACTTGGCATCTAAACGAGGCCTTAATCATCGTGAGGATCGATGGATCATCAGTTGGGTGGTTGCTGCATCTGCGTGATATGCTCCCCGAACTGTGTATCTATAGTACACTGATGATGGCTTTTCGTTCTTGGATCAGATCACGTACCGTGCAATGCAGTCAAAGCATGCATCTGTATAGATAGCTAGCTAGGCCAATCAATGATAATCCCGCCACGCCTAGCCAATCAGCAGCCTTCGCGCGCTTTTGCTAGCTCGCTTGCTTATCGGCGGAGGGCGGCAAGGCAAACACGGTGGATCGATCCATGCATTGCATGGCATCATCATGTAATCCACCAACCCGACCGACGATCGAGTAATTAATAATCTGCATGCACCGGCGAGGCCCTGGCCTACTTCCTGAATTAATGGCGCCACATGGCCATCATCATTGTTTATTATACTATTGTTAAAACGATATTATCGTATATATATTTCGGCTCTTTTTTAATTGGGACATTATTTATTCGATTCATACATGGAAAAAAAGATACTTTAGGTATTACTTTTATTTGCATTGTCTTTCCAACGGTTATAGATATTATGACGTGTGTCAAATTGGATCTCTTATCAAAGATCGTATAAAACTTTAATTTTCAGTGTAATAAAGTATTAGCCTACGTGTTATACTTTCTGATTTTCTCATACATAATACTCGACAGAAACATTTCTGTCGTTAGTCGTTACCAAACTTATCCTTTCTTGGAATGGCCATGGCTCACAAGGTGCGTAAATTAAAAAAAAAATCATATTATACAATATATATAAAAAATCGATGGAAGTAATTAACGAGGCTATATGGATTATCTCTGGGACTGATCATAATTAACGAGGTTGGCAACGGGTCAATCGTTTGTATTAGTTGAGTTTCAACCACGCACGTTAAGTGCGTGACTAGTCATAAGCTCCATCATAATTCTCGAGCATTCCTTCAGACAATTTTGTGGCTTGTTGGTTTGTACAAGTCATGTTCAGTCGCCCCCGCAAGCCTTTATTAATCCAGATCGCTGTTAAATTAAACTGCTCCCGTCTATATCAGGATCGTGATTTGGCTTTAATTCTCGATGTAGACTTTGCATCCTGATCAACATGCATGCATCCTTTCTAGCGTCGCCATTTTCTTCATTTTCTCGTGGAAAATTGAGGGGAGAGAAATGGAGAGTTTTAATGTAATTGCCCAATTAAGTAGATGTCCGACACAATGGACTGCTCAACTGAATACTAGTATTAGAGAAGAAGGAATTTCCAACCCTAAACGTGTATACCATGCATGCTGATTATATATTTCAGCAACGACGTCTCTCTCTCTCTCCACACTTGTCACTGACGAAGCACTGGCCCAACCTATGTAAAAAAAAACAAGCGCGGCAGATGATGACTCATAAGGGATCGAGTTTATTTTATATATGCTCCTAAATCCTAATTAAACGTGCTATATCATGCAAGATGATGACTCATATATATATATAATGGATCCAAAATGCAACGTCGTAGTACGTATAGCGCCTGTTATGATCGATCTTATGGGCACTCATTGCGTGTTAGCTCAAACTTGTACGAGTCTTTGATCCCATCGCAATTGCAATTAGCTAGACCCCATCATCACGACACGTTAGGAAGGCCATGATGCATCTCTGTACACACTGTATCTCTTTTCATTTTGTTTTTCGTTGCAGCTCTTAATCTCTCTATATAAATACCAGTAGTAGTACTTCATGATGTTGGGCGATCATTTCATGGACTCCGATGCATGGCTCCTCCTCCCTCGGCTCCGGGAAACTTGCACGGAAAGCCAAGCTATAAGCTTATCCTAGTCAGTCAGGTGAGGTCGTGATGAATGGCTAGAGAAATGAGTGGAGACGAGGGAGAATGTCCTCCCAATTCCCATGGGAAAAACCGAAACCAAAACCCGGAAAAGCCATGCAAGGAATGATGGCTGGATTCTCATGCAGTTTTATTCCCGGGCTGCTACCTGCTAGTACATCTTTTGACGCAGTACAACGAGCATGTTTTAGGGGACTTTTCTCTTTTATAAGCTAGCTAGTAGCCATGAGCCTATGAGTACTCAAAGGTAAGGTAAGCTAGGTCTAGGTCGGTCCCACGCGACAGTTCGCAGGCGCCAAAAGGGCAGAGTACTGTAGTACTACACCACGCATGCACAACACAGCTCGTAGGTGGGGGCTGCAGTGACAGTGGCTTTGGCTTTGGCTTTGGATTTGGCTTTGAGACAATACATTCTCAGATGCACTCTCGCCTTCAACCTGCATGCATGCATGAGGCCCTGTCATCTCGTTTCATCTCAATATGCCATCCATAATGCTGGACTGCTGGGCTGCTGCTGGAGCCTGGAGGGTGGCCCGGGTCCCCTCTACCGTTGTCGTCGTCCATTATTTTTGCGACGGCTTTAAGCTTGATTGGCTACAAAGCCAAAGCTTGGTAGGTGGGAGCGAGGTGCATATATTATATGCTGTGTCCTATATTATGGGCCTACATATATATATATCCTCGTAGTACTAATAAACAAGAAGAAAATTACAAATGGTTGATGACATATAGGGTGGAACCTATATAGATTTATGGCTACCTAGCACGTGATTGTTTAAAAAACATTAAAAGAAATATTGCATGAACCGGCATAAGACATTAGCGCATGGGTCTTGGTGGCCAACAGTGATATAACTAAGAGCAAGGTTAATAACAGTTAGATACATCAACACTTGTAGCCTTTACTTTTTTTTCTTCCACATCAACATACATACATACAGGTTTCTTATAACCTCTTTATTATACTTGGAGAGAATCCACATGGTAGCATGACAAATGTGCGTGCATGCCACCAAAGCCTTCGCCACCACCGGTCAGCGGATGCCCGCAAGTCCTGAATCCGCATGCTTGTATGGCCTGTATTCGCCTTTCTTCGATTCTTTTGAAGGAGCAGCATGCCTGCCTGCATTGCAAGAATTGATATGTGGAAAGATGCATGGGGCCGGCCGGCCGGCCGGCCGGCCTGACATCATACTCCTATCGATATATGCAGATTGCAGCCGCTCGTGCAGTACCCACCTGCAGGCGGCCAGATTTGTGGATCGATCGAGTCCCCCAATCTGTCTACCTGCTGCTAGCTACTCCCTCCGTCCCCAAAAATGTGTCGCTTACCGACAAAAATGATTGTTGGCGATTTTTTAAAATAGTAAATAACATCGATTAGTATCATAATTAATATTCTTTGGAAAGATCTTTAGATCTAGTTTTTTAACAAATTTATTTAGAGATATAAATATTATGTGTATTTTCTATAAATCAAGTCAAACTTATGGCATGAATACCCAAAACGTCATCCTTTTTGGGACGGAGGGAGTAGCTAGCTGCTCGCTCGTCAGTACAGTTGCCACATGCACATGATCCATCGATGAGTGGAGACATGGAGTAGTAGGTTCATCATGCGTCCTCGGCCCGGCCGTGCATGCCTTGCTGCTGCCTGCTGCTCCTCTACCTGCAAATTGGTGAGTGTTAGATGCACCTCTAAACCTTTTTAGTTTAAGTATTTATACTACTTCTCTAAATTCTTTAAAAAATAGTATAAATATTTGAACTAATGAGATTTAGAGGTGCACCTAAAGGTTACCCCTTTGCACCTTTAGCTGCTCCCCTCTTGCAGGCAACTAGCTACTGGAAACTAGTGGCTGAAAGCACACGAGATGCACAACACTGGACATGCGTGGGGATGTTTGCAAACTACAGTAGTAAAGGTCACTAGTACGTAAAGCCTGCTGCTGCCAAAGTGAATCCATGGATGCATGAGCCGTGCAGCAGCAAGTCGATCGTGTAATGTAAAGACGAACACGAACCCCACGTGCGAATAATGCAAAAGCACTACGGCCTACGGGAGACCAGAGACACCAGACCATGCGTGCACCACCCCATCGCGCGCGGGCCCAGTTAAGCTCAGCTAAGCTAGCTACCGTGAGTTAGCTGACATGATGATGATAATAAGAATATTTTGAAATGTGTTAAGAAGCCAAATGGACCAAGCAAGCAAAGCCGACCGGCGGCGGCCACGTGCTGCAGTTTTTTCTTAATTTCTCAACAGGCACGCAATTAAAAAATTTATTGGACATTCACATAGACTTAGCATATACTACTAAGCTAGTATTTTGTCTTGATTTGCTGATTGTATACCCCTGGAAGAAAATTGCTGCTTTGCCAAGATATGAATGATTGAATGAAGAAGGGGGGGAAAAAAATAAGAGCTTGTATTGAGGACGACTACTAGCCGTCGACAGGAGCCGGAGCAGTACTGCCTTGTTGGGCCGGATTCATTCATTCGATCCTCTGATAGATAGATAGTTGATAGATTCCGAGCGAGAATGATGGACGACGACGTGCGTGACAGGAAAAGCGACCGGCCGCCGGTGACGGAATTTTATCTACTACTCCGTACGCCGCACCGCACGTTGCTTCGATCCTCCGGCGCGACCCGACCCGTCCCGATGCCGTGTGTGTGTCTGCATGCGTGCATCGCCGTCTCCCAGGCTGCTGCTGGTCGAATGATTTGTTCCATCGATCAGTTGGCTGTACAGTATATACGTGCCGCCGTGCCGGAGACGAGAACTGGTACTAGTACCGTTCTGACAATCGGGACCCACTGACACTGATGGCCCCGCATGCCGGTCGGTCAATGTGCAGGTGTGTGCGTGGCTGGTGAAGCGTGAAATTGTCATGTCCACAAATTTCACCACTGCGGCGTCTGCGAACCCGCCACACCGTCCGTCGTTACCGCGTGGCTTGGCGCGTCGCTACCCGACAGCTCGCTGCCACTGCTGGTGGTGACGCCGTGACGCGGAAGGCAGTCCGGGTGGACGATTCTACCCCTACATACAGTGAGCCGCGCCGTGACATCGAACACGGACGATCACGTCTCCTTTTGTCTCACGTCATGTCGGTGGCTATACTACTAGTAGTCGGTAAAACACAAATCCCATGTGGTATACGGACTAGTATTGCGGTTGAAAAGAAGAGGGGGGAAAAAGCAGAAAGTGCGTGTTTATTTATTATAATTATTAGAGAGGTTCGCGCAGTACTAAATGGCTGCGAAAATGAAAAGCAGAAAAAGCTATAATCCACGAGTGAGGAAAATAAAGGGCGTAGTACCAGGAGTGTACTGCTACTACTCAACAAGCTGTACGGTATGCAGTGCTCTACTGTCTTTCCCGATTGCTGAGTCCAACGTAAGCCTGTGGTAAGAAAAAATACAATTAATATGAATCTGAAATGCAATTTATCCAGATTCGTACCGATTATATTTATTTTGAGGGCCAAGGGAGTGTGTACACATTTTTTTTCCCTTCATAATAAAAGTATAAGACATGTTTGATACATAAGGTTAATTGCTAGTCAGCTAATCTTAAGCCTTTTAGTCCCAACTCATCTAAGCAAATGACTAGTAATTGCTAGGATAATAATTTGCTTTAGCCCTACGAGGCTACGACCTAGCTAATTCAAGCTAAGAGTAGAAAGCAATGATCGAATTCTCAAATACGGAGTGCGCTGCTAACTAATGGTACCAAAACGGCTGGAAAAAAAAAAAAACCTGCTGCACGTATTGTTGTGAAGGAAACTACTACATACTCACTCGGTGTTAGAAGTATACGATGGATTTTCAGGGATTAAGTTAGAGAATAATATTAGTATATTATTCATCAAAATATCAAGTGAGCTCGATTACTAATATGAACTGGTTTGAGTTGGAAATCATATTATACTTGGGAACGGAGAGCCGATTGGTTAAAAATTTGCCATAATAACGATTTGGCACGCCAAATTTTAAAAAAAAAAATTTACCAAAGATTTGGCAAGTCAAATGTGAGTAGTTGACAAATTTTAATAGCCAACCAATCAATAGCCAAAATCATAGCTTGCCAAATTTTTGGCGTGACAAGTTTAGGCTAATCTCAATGGAGGTTTCATGGAGTTTCATTGGCATTAAATACGCACATGGCACCTTATTTATTAGGAGAGAGACTATAAAAGTTTCATGGGGAGTAGAGAGAGTTTCATGAGGATGAAACTCTCTTTGACCGCTTTCCAAAATCTGGGATGCGTATGAAAACGTTTTGTGAAATCCCCACTGAGACTAGCATTAGGCCCGCAAAGCCGGTGCCGCTGTCGCCGGATTTTGAACAGGCCGGCAATAGCGATTTGCCACGTGGTGCGTGGTAGGGCGGGGGGGCAGCGTCGGGACCACAGCACCGCACGTGGGCGCGCCGCGCGCGCTTGAATTGAAAATAATGGGGGGACGTCTGGGCTGCTGGACCTGGGCCGGAATAAATAGAGCCCGCCGGAGGGGCAGGGTGGGGGTGGTGGGCACGATTGCAAGTACTCCTCCTCCAGCTCTGCTGCTGCTCTTGTTGCTTCGCCCGCCCTGCCCTGTTGCTATCGATCGCTCTGCTCTGTGTCGCCTCGCGCGGTTCGCGGTAGCCTCCGCGTTGCTTCCTGCTGGTCGGTCTTGGCCTCCGCTAATCGCCCCAGCGGAGACGGCGGCTGGTCGGCATCAGGGAAGGCCCAGCAGCCCGCGGCCGTGTGCCGGTGCCGGTGCCGGTGCCGACCTGACCAAGTGCCGAGCTGCCGACCACACCAGCGGAAGCACGCGCGCACCCCCAGGATCGGTTGGTGCTCAGGAGCCCAAGGATCAAGAGGCCAAGAGCTGCCTGCTCTGCTTGGACCTGACCACGGCGACGACGACAGGTGGCACTGATTCGTTTGCAAGCTTCTTCTTCCGGGTGCGCCGTGTCCGTGCGGGTGCCGGCGATTGGCCGTCCGGCTGGTGATCGAGGTCAGTCCACAGCACATCCTCTCTAGTATGTTTTTTTTTTTTCCAATTATTAACCTTCCCCTCAGAGTCCGTACGTCTCCTGGATGGAATATCTCTCGACACTCACTGTGCTGCCGAATAAATCCCGTCACCGATTCGGTGATCCAGGTCGATCGTGCCCTGCTGTGTACGGCAAGACACGATGATATCGATAGAATAAATAAATAATAAGATCTCCTCCGTGTTCTTCTTCCACGACGTTTCCACCTCTGTTTTTTTTTCTCTTGTTTAAATTTCTTTCCAATTCCATCTCCATCAGCCATGCCCGACGCGGGAGTGCGGGACGACGTAGTACGATACGGGCAGTGCGTGGCAGCGTGTGCCGGCACTCGCTCGACGCGAGCGCGACAGCTGGTTTGGAATTTTCTTTTCTTTTCTTCCTTTCCTTGCTTTGAATGAATTGTTAGGCGTGCGCACGCGCACGGGGCACGGCACGTCCGGTCCGGGAGGACGAGAACGTGAGCATAATCCAGGTGTTGGTTCGGAGGAGGAAGAGACGAAGAGCAGCAACCACCCACGTCCTATGGTACTCTGCTGCTGCTGCTGCTGTCCGCAACGCCGTCCGTCCGTCCGTCCGGTGTGTGGGCCCCGCCCGCCAGTCAAACAATCCTGGCAGGTGTACACACTACCCGTACCGCTGCATGCGGCTCGCGGTACACGGTACATCCTACTGTAGTACTATTGGACAGTACAAAGGCTACTGTAGTAGGAGTTGGAGCAATGGAGCTGGAGTTGTGGTGAGACATGAGAGATACGGCGTCCATCTGTAGGCGTATTGTACGTACTCAGCTCGTAAATTAACGCAATACTCCTACACATGAGAGATACACTGCAGTGTAGTGTACTGTACTAGGTACTCACTCCTACACGGAGTGAGTTGCAGTTTGGAGCGTAGCATCCGGTTAGTACGTCCCGCTGTTGGCGTCGTCAGTTGCCTTTGCTAACCAATCTGTACGTACAGTACTCCTCCTGTTTTCTTGTTTCTTTCTTACAGTAATATAAAAAATTACTGTACTGTACTGTACAGTACGCGTACTAGTGACTGTTCTCTCTGCCTGCTTGCTGCTGTGCGCCCTGTGCCATTTGACATTTGCGACCTGCAGCGAGGAGCAGAGCGGATTTGCAGGAGACTAGCACGTTCCGCTGTTGCTTGCTAACCAATCTTTTAATAATCGACATTACTCCAGTAGGATTACTCCGGTATTTACCACGGCAGTAAACAACGTACTACTACGTGTATTAGTACTAGCACGCTAAATTTTGTCTGTCGTGGTCCCGTAACCTAGCACTAGCAGTACAAGGACAGGACAATTACCGGCCCGGGATGATGAGGAGGAGTTACTGCATTGACCGCTGCTGCTCTTGTTTGTACGTACGTGTGGACCGGGCCTCCAGAGATTAAAGCCGGCAGGCAGGCATTACAGCGCCGTAAAACTAAAATAACAAGATTCTGCTACTAGGATCAGTGGAGGACTGTAAAAATAAAATAAAAAAAATTCTACTACTAGGACCAGCGGAGGACCGATTGGAGGGAGAGATTATTATCAGAGATACAATATCCTACGCTACCCAACAAACCGTAGTGACGCTCGTGCCCACGAGGAGTAGGAGTATTTTGTGGCACCACCACTTTCACTTTACCACGGCGACATTCCGGTCAGCCGCCGCTTACTCAGGTCAGGATAGATACTGTGACACCGTTTCCTTCCGCTTTTCTTTCCCCCTTCTTTACCGACTCCATCACGCACAGTACAGTAAGTAGCGTGCTTTTCCTCCTGTTGTCGTGTTCCTGTAGCAGCACAAGTTTTACGGTCCTACTCCTCCGGTGGTTCTGGTGCGATGAACCAAAGGGTGCACCGTGCACGTGACCGCTGCCGGTCGTCTTCGTCTTGGTCTGGGGAATAATGGCACAGAACTACTGCAACACTGCCATATTCACAATCTTCATTTTCTTCACGTGCACATCTTCCAACTTTGAACCCCCTCTGCTGCTGCTGCTGCTACTACTAATCACGTTTTTGGCCACGCAACGCAAAAACATCTCTCTTCCATTCCATGCCCGCTCGTCAGGCAGTCAGTCAGTCAGTCCTTTTTTTTTTTCTTCCCGGAGCTGCCGTCCGCTTTCACGACCTGACCAAGCAACTCCGTGTCCCATGATTCTTTGTGGTGTGGCCACACGATGTCAGTATCAGTAATAAGTCGGTCTTCTCACCCACCTACTACTACGAGTACGTACTACGCACCGGCGCCGACTGGTGCTTCTGCCAGACTTCCTTGTCCACGGAAAGATCGAGGATACTAGCTAGCACTTAGCAGGGAGAAAGAAAGCTACTAAGCTGCATGCACTGTCACTATGCTACCATCATCACTAAGTGGTGGAAATCATTGCAATTGCAAACAAAGCAGCAGGGAGGCAAGCAACCGATGCATGCATGCATCATCCATCAGTGCTACAGCACGGTCGAACCAGGCCGGCCGTGTGCTGGTGTAATCCTTTCTCGAGCCAGCCATTGCAATCGTGCCATGTTTTTTTTAATATAAGGACAATCGTGCCGGTTGACGCCCACATGCCAACTCCCAAGTTTGGACTTCCCTTCCCCTACCGCACGTCTGCAGCTGCAGGTGCGCTCTGAGTTCAGGTACCACCCCCTGTCGCTAGTGTGTAAGCACGTTTATTAATTTTTCTAAAATTTTACTGTGGAGTAGGTCTATAAAAAAAATTAGCACCCAAATAAATCTGTTACAAAAATAGATTCAATAATCTATCTAATAGTATTATTCCATCTGTCTCAAAATATATAAACATCTCGATTCCTGAGAATCAATTTTTTTAAAGTTTAACTAAATTTATATAAAAAAATATATTAACATTATGTTGTATGATACATATCATTGAGCATTAAGTATATTTTTCATAGTAATAATTTTAACTGAAGATATAAATATTGATATTATTTCCTACTTTCTCCGTACCAGTAACTCAAGTCGTTTTAGACAAATGTAGTAACACTTTAAGTAATTAATAGACCTCTCTCCATCTCGGAGAGGGTGAAAAATAAGAAGACAGGCACGTGGTTCGTTCTAGGGAAATTATCCATGGGGGCATTCGAGTTGAGTTATTATCATCGGATTCCGGGCTTAGACTAGGTTAAGACGCTGGAACAGGAGGACATTGTCAGGTACTCTAGTTTACCGAGCAGAGAGGGAACATGGAATAAAATTAGCGAATAAACTGACCGCAAAAGGACCCCCTGTGGACAGTTGTCGATGGACACGGAGTCCCGGGCTCCTCTGGGGCTGCTTCTCCATTTCAGATTAATCTAATCCAATCTGATCCCGTCGAATTAGCATGGCCTCGATTATTCAGTTAATTAGTATAAATTTCGCTCTCTAGACAAATCCATTATTAGTTATAAATACCATCCAAAATTTTGGAACTACTCCATCCTGCGATGCCAGCAAGTGCTGCTGGGCTGGGTCCAAACCTGGAACCATTCTTAAAAGGGGCTAAAAGGTGTTGCATATATTTATATATTAGCACTGGAATAGTAGTAGTCATGGAAATGGCTCCAAACATGAAGCTGTCGCAGGTCATCACTATAGAACAACAAGGAAAGATACTATAGATACGACTGTTTATTATCAGAATAAAAAGATCTTGCGTTTGGGGGCAGCAGGCCTAACCTACCCGCCTCATGGATGTCGATGTGTTTAGTACACTCCCCAACTGTTGCTGTCAACGAAAAGCTCCCCGCTTTATGTGGCACCATACCATGTGTGTGAACCCTGAAAACCATCAGCATTTAGCAGACCCGTCCTTTGCCCTCGTTTTTCCATTTTTTGCTGCATGTGGAGCAGCAGCACCAACCAGCCCTCCGTTGTATTGTATACCCTGACGAAGCCCAAGAGTTGCCTGCCCGGTGCTGCCGGCCGAGCGAGCGCGCCACGCATCGCGCTGCACGTCTCTCCACTCCGCTCCACGCACGCACGCACGGCTGACGCTCGCCACCGGCCACCGGCCATCGCCACCTATAATCGCTCCCGGACCAGGAGGTCTCGGCGAAAGCGACGCGCGCGACGTGCGTCGCTGTGGCCTGCTGGTTCCGGCCGCGTCACCGCCGACTCATCAGAGAGACGCCGGTGGCCGGTGGCGCGTGTGGTGACTGGTGAGCCGGCCATTTCTGCCTGCGTGGCATCGCATCGCATCGGACGGTGGGTAGTGTGTCCAGGCAGGGGTCAACGCCTCAACGGACAATAATGGCAGAACTTTATAGCGGGCACACGGGGATCACGCACGCACGCGGCCGTTGTTGGTTTTGCTCGGCCCCGTCGCGGGTGCGTGCGGCTGGATTGGGAAAATCTGAAATGAGAAGCCCCTAGAGAGAGATGTGAAGACTGAAGAAGATAGAGCTATCAGCTAGTACCAGATTTTGTCCGGCTTGGGCGATTTGAAGAAGATAGAGGTACTATCACTCTATCAGCTATTACCAGATTTTGTCCGGTTTGGGCGCGGTAAAGCGGCTTCCTTCCATTCCTGCTCGCGTCAACAGCAAGCGCCAAGCAGCCCCGCCCGTTGGATTTCGAGCGATTTCTTCAGCTTTTTCTCAATTTGAAAAAAAAAAAAATCAAGTGTTTTCTCGGTCGTGCTTGTACGATGAAACCAAGGACGTTCCACTAGTTTAACGACGAACACATACTAGAAAAGCATCTAAATCCATGGATAAATTAGACCTGTGCTGTTGTTATAGATACACCTATAATTTACTCTCTATTGTGCTATGTTTACTATAGCAACAACTACAACGGACATAGCCACTGATGCCAGTAAGATATAACGTGCCAGAGTTAATTTTAACCATTGAATTATCGATATACACATAGAGAAATATAGAGTCCACACACTACACCTATGGACTTTTTTCTCGCTAGAACATACTATTGCCTTAATTTCTTTTAATTTTTTTTTTGAATCCCTTCCATTGTTGAGGAATTTTTTCGTCACTTTCCTACCTCGTGTGTTACGTTTGTCGTTAGTCGTCACCATGGCAGCTCCAACCTCAACCGCACAAGGTGAGCTGTTGCGTTGTGGTGCTGACAGGTTTGTTTTGTTTTGTTTATCTATAGTGTGCCTATATATGTTATTTTTTATTGATAGTGCTTGGACACGTTTTGAGAATACATTAGAAATGTATATGTGGTTGCACACGTGAATATGGTAGGAAAAACTGATTCAAGATGCTAGGTTCATACTCATGGAGAATTAAGGCTATAAGTGCTTCTCCTTTGCTCCAGTGCAAACTTTTTCGTTTATGCGATTATTTTTGGTTTTCTATCTCTCCATCTTAAGGTTTCATATCACAATGTCCTACTTTTATATTGCATTTGGTGTTAGCCACCGTCATGCTAGCGTAGTATGCATTATTTTTATTGGTGTAATGCTTGGAACGCGTACATATATGTTTGCACACGTGAACATGGCGTAATGGTGATTTAAGACATCAAATTAGTACACATGGAGAATTGAGGCTATATGTGCTCTTTTTTATTTGTTTTTGGTGAATTTTTTTTTATTTGTGAATATTAATAATGGTTTTCCATCCCCTCATCATGAGGTATCATATCGCAATGTCTTACTCTTTATGTTGCCTTTGATGCTATTCACCACCATGCTAGCTCCAAGCCCTATTGGGACGAGGTGAGTCACACTTTGTTGTAGGTGACAACTTTCTCTTTTTTGTCGTTTATCAATAGTAGTACTTATGTATGTTATTTTTTTTCTTGGCATAATGCGTGGGCACGTTTTGCGCATTACGCTAGGAACATCTATATGGGTTTCACACATGAACATAGCATGGAAGGCGATTCAAGATGTCGATTGATACATGTGCAGAATTGAGCCTATATGTGTTTCATCTTTGTTTTTTTTTGTGAAAATCTTTTTCTATCTGCGGTTTTCAAATTTTTTCATTCCCTCCATCTTGAGGTCCCATATCACAATGTCCTACTCCTTAGGTTGCATTTGGCGTTAGCCATTTGCCACGCTAGCTTCATGCTCCATTGAATGAGGTGAGAAGTTGTGTTATGGATGCCAACTTGTTTCTCAATTGTTTACTAGCTAGTAGCATTACCTATGTGCATTATTTGTTGGCATAACGTTTGGATAGTTTTGGGCTTACGCTAGTAATGTATATATGGTTGGACACATGAATACAATAGGAAAGATGATTCAATACGTCAAATTGATACACATGGAGAACTAAGCATATACGTGCTTCTTCTTTGTTTTGTGAAAACCTTTTTTGTTTGCAATCATTAATCATTTATGGTCCCTTCATCTTGAGGTGTCGTATCACGTTGTCCTACTCCTTACATTACATTTGGCGTTAGCCAACGCCATACCGACTCTAGACTTCATTAGACGAGGTGAGCCGTGACATTATAGGTGACAACTAGCTCTTTTGTCATTTACCAAGAGCAAGACCCATCTATATTATTTTAGTTGGCATAACACTTGATATGTTTTAGGCATACACTGGACACATATATATGGCTCCACCCGTAAACATGGCATGAAAGTTGTTCAATATGTCAAATTGATAGACTTGGAGAATTGAGCATATAAGTGTGTATTTTTTGAAAATCTTTTTGTTTACGATTATGATACTTTCTTATCCCTCTCATCTTGAGACCACCTACCACTGTGATCTAGTCCTTACATTAAATTTGTTGTTAGCGCCGCTACACTAGCTCGAAGATCCCATTGGACAAGGTGAGCCGTTGTGTTATGGGTGACGGCATGCTTTTGGTGTTGTTTACACGTTGCGATGCATACGTTTCTACGTTCTCAGATAGGTACACTAGCCGTTGCAATATGAATTTGTACCCTACAATCTGTCGTCTAGGATCCTCATCACTCCTAGCTCATACGTCACCATAGTCATTAGCGACCATGATGCGTAATTCAAATAATGCTAGATAGACTATGCCGTTACATTACGATAACATGTTGCTCTTGTTTTCGCTCTAGCCGTTGTGGTACGTGCATACGTTACTATCTACTCATATGTTACTTGTTTGATTAATCGAATTCTATGGCACAACCTGAGATCATCATGTTGCAAGGCAACATGATGTTTAAGGTTTGACACCATGTTATAAAAGTATGTCTAAAGTTACAGCATTTACCTCACTATATCATAATTATATTTGGTATAAATACTGCAATAGGAATTGATTATGATTTTAGAGCGCAATAAAAACCCAACAAAATAGTTAATCCTTCATCAAGAAGGAAGGAAAATCCTACGAAAACCGCCGGAATCCTCCAGAGAAAACCGTTTCCATTTCTCCGTGGTGGACTGGTGGTGCTGCCTCTGGTGCGGGGGCCTTTCAGGACCAAGACCGACCGGGGACATTTCGCGGCCACGCCCCTCCCAGTTTCCACAAATTAGACGTCCAGCCCTCTGCGTCCATCGGTAGGCGAACCACGCGCGCACACACGCACGCTATACGTAGTACGCGTACATAGGCAGGTAGGCGCAGGGGCAGGCCCCTTTTACTTTACAGTAACCCCCAAATATTCCTGGAAAAATTAATCCCGCCCCGCGTTTTCCCCACACAGGCCAGCCAAAGCCGGCGAGAGGCCCCAGACGGGCAGACGCCACAAGACACGAGGACGGGGACGGAGGGAGAGGCCTAGCAGCAGCCCAGCGGGCGGTGAGAGCAACCCGGCGCGGCGGCCCCCAATGGAGGCGCAAGTGGCGGCTCCGCCGCACCACCAGCAGCAGCAGCAGAAGGCGGTCAACCTGGCGCGCACCTTCACCAAGCTGCTCCGCCGCAAGCGCGCCGATGCCGCGGCGCAGGGCGGCGGCGCGCCCGAGGCGCCCGCGTCCGTGGCTGTGGGGGACGCGTTCGAGGAGGAGCGGACGGAGACGCCGCCGCCCGCCATCCCGTCCCTCAGCAAGCTCAAGCTGTCAGGGAACCTCGCTGCTGCCTACTCCTTCGACGCCTTCTTCCGCAACGCAGCCGAGAAGAAGGCGGCTGCGGCGGGAGCGGGAGGGGAGTGGTCCGGCAGCCGGCGGGGGCGGGGGATGTGACGCCGGAGGCCGCCGCGGACGCACTGCTCGCTAACCTCTTCGCGGGGGTCTCGGCGGTGAAGGCGGCGTACGCGCAGCTGCAGCTCGCGCAGTTCCCCTACGACGCGGAGGCGATCCAGTCCGCGGATGCCGCCGTGGTCGCCGAGCTCACCAGGCTCTCCGACACCAAGCGGCGGTACCTCAGGGACCCCCGCCGCCGCGGCCCGGGGCGCGGCGGCGGCGGGCCACACCGCGCTGGCCGCGCACGCCGAGGAGCAGCGCCACCTCCTCAAGACGTACCAGATCACGGCGCGGAAGCTGGAGTCGGACCTCCGGGCACGGGACGCCGAGGCCGACCGCGCCAGGAGCGCCCTCACCGCCGAGCTCCGCGCCGAGCGCGCCCTGGAGGCGCGGCTCCACCCCGGCCGCACCCTCGCGTCGCTCGACGAGCTCCACCTCTCCGGCCTCAACCCGACCCACTTCCTCACCGCGCTGCGCCACACGGTGAAGTCGATCCGCTCCTTCGCCAGGTCCATGCTCAACTCGATGCAGTCCGCCGGGTGGGATCTGGCGGCGGCCGCCGCCGCCGTGCACCCGGGCGTCCCGCTCCGCCGCGCCGGCGACGCCAAGTTCGTTTTCGAGTCCTACGTCGCCATGAAGATGTTCGCCAATTTCCACCGCCGCGACTTCAATTTCAGCTTCCTGGACGAGCGGGAGTTCTACGACCGCCGCCGCTTCTTCGAGGAGTTCACGGAGCTCAAGGCGGAGCCGGCCAGCGCCTTCCTGGACGTCAGGAACCCGCGGTGGGGCGGCTTCGGCAAGTTCCTGCGCGCCAAGTACCTGTCGCTGGTGCACGCGCGGATGGAGACGGCCTTCTTCGGCCGCCTGGAGCAGCGCGGCATCGTCAGCGCCGGGCCCGGCTTCCCGGAGAGCTCGTGGTTCGCCGACTTCGCCGAGATGGCGCGCCGCGTCTGGCTGCTGCACTGCCTCTTCTTCGCCTTCGACGGCGGCGCCGGGGAGGACGGCGCCTCCATCTTCCAGGTGCGCACGGGGGCGCGCTTCTCGGAGGTGTACATGGAGAGCGTCAGCGACGGGCGCACCGGCGACGACGCTGCGGCCGAGGACCGCGTGGTCGGCTTCACCGTGCTGCCGGGCTTCAGAGTCGGCCGGACACTGATCCAATGCCGCGTCTACCTGTCCAAGCCGGTGCGGCGGCCGTGATGGCTCGTGGCGGTGAGACCGAAGGAGAGAGAAGAAAGGGCCGTGCTTGGTTCCGGCGTCCGGCGGATGATGGGGAAGAATGCCCATTTTGGGTCGGCCGTCGAGGTCTCCCGCCGGCAGCCGGCTGGGACGGTGGCCATGATGATGATGACGGGTGGCTATGTATGTAAATCTATCCAGACATGTAGGGATGTTCTAATCCGTAATATAAATGGTATTTTCAGTTCCATATGCTGCATTGCCATTGTTCTTTGCTCACTGCTCCTGTCATTGCCATTGTTGAATGGATTGTGCTCTGCAATCTGCTGCCATGTTTTCTGGTGGATTTGGGTGAGAATGGTCCATTTCTCATCCGGATGTTTAGGCTACAAACCAAATGTTAGTGACAGGAAGCTCCTGAGATTGGATTGCTGAAATCCTGTGGTGAATCTCACCATTGATTGCCACCATTCCTTCGGCATCTGCATTCTCTGCTCCTGAATTTCTGTTGAATGAGGCGGTCGGTGAAGCGAAATCATAGTGGTTAGTGGCTTTGTTTGTTCATGGCCTCGTGGGGGAGGACACCGGAGGATGAAGCGGAAGAGAGGAACAAACAACAATGGATTCTTTTTGGCCGTTTGTTGATACGGCCTTGGTGTGTTGGAACTTGCGATTTGCTGTTTTGCAGTTGGTTGGCTCCTTTTGGTGGTTTGCGATCAAGCGCAAAGTACTAGTACTCCAATGTGATGAACTAGTTAAACTCCTCCCCTGGTCTCTATTATTATCAAGCCACCTGTTTGTGGTTGACATGGGAAATGGCGCGAGCGCGGTGATGGAGGAGCTCTGAAACTCTGAAACAGTCGCGCCCTCCTCAGTTTCGCTTGGAAATGTTTCAGTACTAGCACGAATTTCTCATTCTTGTTGACAGAGGTTGTTGGTAGATCGCACAAGGATGGCAAAATCTATGAACCCCCTTTTGTGGAAGTATGAAAACCAAATTAAAAGTTACATCTTTTGTGGAAATATGAAACCATTTTTTTTAAGAAAAATTATATCATCCGTGTATACAGAGCCTCCCAATGTTTTACTCGTGTGTTAGTGGTCTGTATCAAGATTAAATCTATGAGACCAACAAAAGACATGCTTTTGTGTCGCGGATGACTGTTTTCTTGACTGACATGAACAAAAAAGCAGCGCCACACACACAAAAAAGCTTGAATCTTTCCACTAGGCCGTTTTGCGCAGCTTCCTTTTGTTTGATTTCGCGCCCCTGAATTATTGATTGACAATGTGATGCGCATTCCCCCCAAAATACTACTAAGCATGAGAAATTGAGAAAGATACAGCTGAACGTCACTAATATACAAACCCGCTGCAAAGGAAAAAGATTTCGTGTGAGCTAATGGTGTCTACCCCTTTGAGCCGACGGCTTTTTCCACTTTCGTGGTGTATCCCAACTGTCCCTGGCTCTGCTGCTCCAGCAGTTTTCTGTTTGGACTTTGGGCCTGACTGAACTCCGGCAAGTTTCTCTATTGTTATTTGTGGCTGGCTTCTGCTTTTATATCTTGAAGATCATGTTAGAGCTCGGAGAGCCTGAGCCTGACAACTGCTCTGTAGGAGTGTACTCTCTATCTCTATCTGCGTTTTTTTTTTTTTTTTTTTTTTTTTTTTTGGCAAATAAAGAAGATTTCTGATTTGTATCTTGGGGATCATGTTGGCTACTGCTTTGTATCTTGGAGATCATGTTGGCAGGCGCTCGGAATTGCTTGTCTGGAGACCATGTACAGTGCTGCACTGTTGCTGGTTATATGGAGATTATGTTAGTTAAACCTTTTGCAAAGAAAAAAAATCATTTCAGCCTCCTTCTAAGACACTTGAGGACTGTGGTCTCGGCCGGTGCCATGTCATTGTAACGTTCCTTGCCGCGCCGACGGGTTCGGATGGGTAAGCCACTGCCAGCGGCAGCGGTGGAGAAGATGGGAGCAAAGGGAAGAAGAGGAGAAAGCACATTTTTTTTTTTTTTTGAGAAACCAGAAGAGAGACCGAGAGAGTACTTGCGTTGTCCATTCATGCCAATGGTTTCTACAGGGCCCCCATCAGGCCGAGTCATGGGCTGATGGGCCAGACAAACAGGCACGCAGGCCCGTCTACCTAAGTACACGGCACACTGTGAGCCTCATGCGCCGTGGGCTGTAGGCCGTGTCGCTTGCGAATTGGTTGGCCTTGGCCCATGCATATGCATGCTAGCTGATCCTTAAAAAGAAAAAAGAATGCATGCATGCATGCATAGCTTTACATCGTTCATCGATGCAAGCCTTTGCAAGGCTGCAAATAAAAAAAAGCAGATATATATCCTCCATTCTAAAAAAATATGAATCCCATTCCCTGAATTGTCAAAAATTCTTAAATTAACTAGATTTTTAGAAAAAAAGTATAAACATTTATGTTTTAAAATATACTTATTATAAAAAATATATTGCATATTTAATCTAATACTCCCACTTAGTTGGTACATAAATGTTATTATCTTATCATATGAATTTGATTAAATTTAAAAAACTTTTAACTCTTCAAGATCCTTGGAATAATTTATAATTTAGGACACGGTTAGTAATATTTATTATGCAATATAAATATTAGTGCACTTATATATATTTGACCAAAATTTATATTGTTTGATTTCTTGGGGAAGCGAGTTTTTTTGACGGAAGGAGCATGCATGCTACAAATGTCCAATCATCCATATAGCCAGCCGTGTCTAACTCGAACACCACGCAGGAATTCCTTGTTTGGAATATGTACATGGCGCCAGTCAAGGCCTGCACATGTTGTGCATTAGAAGATGCAGAGCTAGCAGCCATTGCTGACGGACAGCACGACAGGAAGTGCCAACATGTCACGTGGACATGCAGACCTAGAGGCCCAGCAAATATGCTGCTCCATGCATGTCTTCTTTGATTCTTTTAGCCGGACGGCCGGTGATGGGCCAAATATATGGAGCCTCCGTAGCTTAGAATGAGACTGACATCTGATTGCTTGAGAACATACAGTGACATAAAGACAAAGAAACATCAAATCAGTAGGTGCATGGGCTCGATTATTTCCATCTTTCAATTCATCAGCAGCTCTCCAGCTTATATATAGTCCAATCAATAAAAGGTATTGGTTCCCATACTGTGTGTGGAGTCTGTGTGACTAAAATAATAAACAATGCTTTTGAGAAAACACATCATAATAATTAAAAACAAAGATAGACATTTTGGTATATATGCTAAAACTTTTCAGCCTTTTTACTGTGGCTACAGAGGCTACAGCTGTTAATACTTAGATTTGATTTCTGGGAACAATTATTGTATTCCTTCAAACTATGTTTTTACAGGTATAAGGTTCTAGAAAGAATTTACCCCCAAAAGGTTGTTCAAGGGGGTATAATTTGTCTTAGCAGTTACCAGTTGTTGCGTCGTTGCAGCGTTGGTAACTTACGAGTTGCCAATAATAATGCCAATGGGAAAGAAGGAATCAAGGGCAAAGTTCTACGATACTCTTGATTTTCAATAGTTAGTTCGATCATTCGTTCATCATATCTCAGTCACGATCACTATAAATCTTCACAAATAAACACCCAGCATATAAAACATAGGCAAATGGATTTCAAGAGCTAAGACAGAACGACATTTGCAGTAGCAGTGCAATTAATTGTAAAAATTCTATTCAACATCACCATCGTCACTAAAGAGTCTAGAATATTGCTGTTATCATGTTATGGTTAACCATACATCGATCATAAGCAGTTCACACTGTAGTTGCCTGAGTAGTCCGGATGCGTGACGCCTCTCAAGTCCCACCCTCTCCCTATCTGAAAACCCTAGCTACGCCTATTCAGATTCTCGTCAGACGTCACTGCCATGCATAACCACGAACAGCGCATGCGATGCCTATACAGACCTGTCAAGAGACGATCTACCGAAGCTATAGATAGAGATATATAGAAAGACGATAGACGATAGAGACGCGCTGCTAGCACACGCACCAAACCCTTTACCAGAATCAATTAGATTTTCTCCAGCTCAAAAGAACTTGCACATGCCATCTGCAGGCCAGTGTGATCGATCAGCCATACCAGCAGCAGCCCACATCGACCAGCCATGCCGCTTTCGCCTTCTCCATCCTCCCGGCGGCTTTTGACGACGATGGTGATCATGTCGCTAGGATTCTGCTTCTTCTTCCTAGGAGCGCTTGCGTCGTCGGAGACATCCGCGGCAAAGCTGGCGCCTTCGACCAGCGGCGGCCACCGGCACTCGGCGGTGCTCCTTATGGCGCCAGCTGGTGCTGCTGCTATGTCGTCGTCGGCGGTAATACAGCCACCAACGGGCGACGACGTCGTGCTCTCTCCGCCACCGGCGGCGCCGGATACGGCGTTGAGCAGTCACGTTGGTGGTCTGTGGGCGCCAACGATTGGCCGCGCGGTGGCGCACCCACGGCGGCTGCTGCGGCTGCCGCCGTCCGGCCCGAGCAACAGGGGGCACGTGTAGCGGCGGAGCGAGGCTAGCTCTTTGCGGGAATTCGCATAAATACTCTGATCTATGTTCGTGCCGCTTCTGTTATCTGATCTTCGTCGTCATGAATAGTATGTATCACAGATGTGCACATATATGGAGTGTCAGTGCAAGTTTTATCGATCATTGGTTTATTATATTAGATCATGTACTACATATTTAACGTCGAAGCTTAATTTTTGTACTCTCTATATATGATCATATTAAGCTACCGCTACGACCAGTAAAGTATATAGAGATGATGTTTCATCAGACAAGAAATACACGAACAAAACAACGTACCTCCCCACCTCATCGGAACACTTCAAGTAAATATGGTGTGTTGTTTCCCGTGGCCGATGCATATAAGCACGTTTTTGCATCCATAAAGAGAAAGAGAAAGTTACCATGCAGGATTCTTGCAAGACTAGTGTCAGAAAATGATCAGTATAACAAAATTCAAACGCAGGTAACGGTGTGTTCATTGGACATCATAACTCCGTGTGTCCCGTCTGTCTGTCTTTTCGTTCTGTAGGTACGCAAGAGCACGATGGACCTTCACCCAATGCTGACCTGTGTAGGTCTAGAATGGGAATATATACTTCCAAACGGGCCAGGCACGTTGGGCCGGCACTGGCACGGCACTAAAGAGCACGGCCCAAGCACGGCCCGGCCCAACAGCCATCGTGCCTGTGCCAAGCACGGCCCGGTGCCTGTGCCGCAACTTCGGCCCACAGTGCCGGCCCAGGCACGGCACGGTTATTGGGCTGGCACGATGCGGCCCGATAGATTACAACCGTTGGATTAACTGATGATGAACTACAACCGTTGGATGAAGAGTATGAGATATATAAGCATCTCTCCCACTCCTGAACCCTAGCTTCTTCACTCTCTCAGCCTCAGCCTTAGTCTCGTCTCATTCTTGCGGCCGCACATTAGCACATCCACACACGGAAGCTACAAACACATGAGCACATCCACGCGGAGGCTGCAGCACATCCACGCCGAGGGTCGCACTTGTGTCAGCGGCGCGCGCTTTCGCGCGTAGCGGGTCGTGCTCGATGGCGGCGGCTACGCACGTCCGCTGGCTGCCCGCTTGGGCTGCGCGGGCGCGATTCCGAAGGCGGGTGTTCTCGACGGCGCACCTCCGCCACACGGGCGTGCTCGACGACGGGCGGGCGCCGGGCAGCGACGGCGCCCGAGTGCGGCAACGACGGGCGACGCGGGCGGGCGGCGCAATGATGACGGCGGTGACGCGGCCTCGCCACGACGGGGCAAAGGCGGCACGGCACGACCGCCGCCGTGCCCAACGGCGACACGGCACGCGTTCGAGGGCTACCGGGCCGTGCACGGGCCGCGACCTAGGCACGGCGACACGACACGGCACGACACGGCAGCGCCGCCGTGCCTGACCGTGCCATGCCTCGCCATGCCGCGGCCCACCGTGCTAGTGCCGTGCCGTGCTTGGGCGGCCCGTTCGGAAATATATAAATGGGAAGTTTGGTAAATTCTCACCAATCCAATCCAGCCTTATTTTCAGCATGGGCCAAAAAGCAGACTGGGCTCGGCCCATTTTGCAATGCCAGCCGTTGTCAATGAATGAAGCCGTCGTCCTGTCACAACTGAGAAGACAGATACGCTTTGGAAAAAGATTCTTTCTTGTTTTTATTTACTCTACTATGGTATGGAGTAACCAAGTCAAACTCGTGAATGAGTTTGAATTTACAAGTCGCCAAGTCTCCACCGAAGGCTGAAGATGCGACCGATCCTAGAAGTTCAAATGCGATCGTCGCTAGCTTATTCACTTCCGTGAAGAAAGGAACAGAGACGTGTAGGTGTGCTGGTGTTGCTGGTGCTTGGAAGACACTTAGCTTGTGCTAGCAATCTTGTGCGAATGGACAGGGAAGAAATAAGAAAGTGGTCTCTTTCAAAAAAAATAAAAATAAAGAAACAAGAAAGAGGTGCTACTAAACGGGTCTCTTCTCTTCAAAAGAAAAAAAAAAAGTGCACGTACATTGTCAGTTTGTCACCAATGATGAAATGCAGTTTCTGAAATCTGAACAATGGGTTGCGCTCTGAAGCGTATGTGGCATAGCGCACTCCTTGCCATGCCAGGTTCATTGCTACTAGCTAGTAGTACATTCTATTCATAGGAACGGTAGCTGATACTAGGGTGTTTGAAATTGCCACAGACTCCACCGTAGAGTAAACTCCTAAAAAAGACCTGAAGTTTGTGAAATCTCTTTAAATGCTTTTCACAACATTTCTTTTTCTTGACAGCGTGCGTGGGACTGAACTATTTAGCTAAAACACGTAGAGGAAATCTGAAAAACATGGAGCAGCCCAAACATCCCTTACTCGTTTACTGAAGTAGCCAATTGTCCACCGCGCTCTTGCTAGCTCCTATTGTATCAGCACTTGCCGTTACGCGCGTGTCTGCATGTGTGTGATCTATGAGAGAGAAATTTGCACGCAAAGCACACACTACCTTGGAATAATCTGCATTCGGCCGGTCGATTGAGAATGAAGAGTCAACTCACTCAGAGGTCCACGCTCGCACCTACTCACTCAGTGGCACGCACGTGTGAAGACTGGAGAGAATGATGTTGCAACTTCCAATAAGATAAGAATAAGAATATAATGAAGCGACTCGCCTTATCGATCGCCATTGGTTTGGTTCCAAGTGCGTCCATGTCAGAATCAGATGTGGATCACCTTGGTCAGGTGCAACGTACTGTACGCCAATGAATTTTGCCACTACTCTAGTCCCACCAGGCAGCAGCAGCAGCAATTGCAGTGCAACTGCGTCGCCAATTAATTTGGCAATTTGCACGCACCACTCTCCTCGTACATACCATCATGCTTGTGTGGACTAGATCTATTTACTTAAAAAAGTCATTATATGGCTTAAAAAATCAGCAACTTTTAATTTTGATTAATTTTATAGAATATTAATATTTATGATACTTAATTAGATAGTTGAATATACTTTTATAATAAATTTCTTTAAAAATATATACCTAGTTAAAATTTTAAAAATTTGACTAACACGATGCTATAGCGACTCTTTTGAACGGAGGGAGCACTGGGTACATACTGTATGTCTTTGTACGTTATTTGCATCTGCAGCACACCAGCAGGCAGCCTGCATTATTTCTGGCCGGCTGCAAATGGCACTATTTTGGCGTGGATCAATACAGGTCCACGCTACACGGGTGCAATGCAGGTGCAGGTCCACAGGCACTGCCTGGCTGCGATGCATGTCAAGGTCTGCCTCGCCAGAAAGTCCAAGCAGCATGCAGGCACGAGGCACCGGAGCCAGACAGCGACAGGAAAAAGGCCCGGATCGGCGGGTCATCGGAGTTGAACCTTGGGAATTGGGATTTCGTCGTCGTGTTGTGTTAGTTATGTCGGATAGAATATGATTAGATATCGACATCTATTCAAATACGAATATAATATCGGATGTTGAATATCTGGACTTAGATACGAACAGATCAGAACTCTTCTACACAAATTTGTTCTCGAATATGGTTAGAAAATATCCGTATCGTTTTCACCCTGTTTCGTTCGTTCGAGAGAAAGAAGAAGACGACGATCGACGATGATGCAGGACGCACTATTGTTTTTTTTTTTTGTTTTTTTTTTCTTGTGAAAAGCAAGAGATAGAGAGTGAAGATTCGTCGACGCACTTTGAAGAGTTGAAACTTTGATCAGGAAAGGAGAGGAGGGTGCCCTGTCTGCATGCAGCAGCAGGCGGATGATGATGTATCGCATATCATATGCACCTTGTGTATTAGTTGTGTTTGTGCTTGCCACACTCCCGGCCGTCCCGGCCCCTTTCGATGATAGCAACTGCATGCGCTGACTAATGTAATGTGATCCATGATATGCAGCACGTACGGGAGAGAAAGAAGTGCAATGCAAGCAGAAGCAGCCGTCACGTCCCTCCCTGTAAATATCTACCTGCTGGATCTGGGTGGGCACATGTGTCCGGCCGGAGATATTTCTTTTGGAGTAACGTCCGGAGACCTCCTGTTTTTGTTCCCCTGTCAAAATTGTTCCTGTCATCACTAGGTACATGATGCTATATTCTTTTGTATTGGGTTCTAAATCTTTTATATTGAATATTTTGTCAGCTAAACAATAAATTTAAACAAAAAAAATTCAATTATATAGTTTTAAATCTTATCGAACATTTTATATATAGCTCATGTTTTTCATCCAAGGTCGCTTGGAAAAAAACTAAAAATATGCAATATATCCTTCTTAATGATCTCTAATAAAAAAATTGATTATAAAGTTTTAGATCATGTAGCGATCTACAACTTTCATATAAATTAATTTATTTTTATCTTCATTTGAAATAAGTTACGAATTTATTTATGCGCGCTACCTATTTGTAGAGGCGTTCCATACTATCAACCACATTTTTAAAATCGATTTGAGGGCGGCTGGTAAGGCAGCTCACCTATAAAATGGTTTCTATTTTTAGGGTGGGCAATTCAAAGGTAGAGCTAGAGAAAATTTGAGGGTGGATGTGCTTGTCTTATGGGTGCGTAATTTTTACAATGAAGACGTGGATATGGTAAAATTTTTACTATAATTTTTGCTTTTTTTTTTGTTTTTGTGTAGTTACATATGTACCCATTAGCTTCAACATATATAGATCCGCTCTAGAAGGTGTTATCAAACACTCCTGAAAACAGATGGTATTTTTAGTACGGTCGGTGTCACTAGCCACTCATAGAAATTAATTTCTAGAGGGTGGTTTAGCTGCCCCCTCTATAACCACCAAGGGGGCTGTCGGAGTTATAACCATGTTTGAAAAAAGAAAATCATTTCTGAAAATCATTTCTTTAGCTAGTAGCGTGGAAGTCCTGAACGAGGCTGTGTGTAGTATGGATATTTGAGAAGTGGTGATGTACGGACTGAAATTTACAATCTTCACAAAGTGTCACGCTCCACGGTATCATCTATATGTATTTAAGGTGTTTAAAAATATTTAAAGTTCAAATAATAAACAAAATATACTTATTTATGGGTCAACTCTAACAAACAAACAAGTTCCAGTTCCCCCAACGAGCAGCCCCTCACTGTATACTGTTACTGTCACACGTTTACATCGTGATTGAATCAGTGTTAATTATCTAGTACAGTGGCTTAAAAGCCAAAAAGTGCAAGGAGACCACACACTGAATTAATGGTTCTCCATCGAATTGCCATGAATTGTGTCAACTCGACGTGGACATCTCCTCTCAAGACCGGCATCTGCACAAGAAGTCACGCTACATTCTTGGTCTTGCCATGTTTATCCATTCGTGATTGGCCATTTCAGTGTAGAAAATTATAGATGTGATGTTTCTACTTGTGCACGATGCCCGCTTTTCACCGCAACCGTTTGTTCGTTTTGTTTGTGCCTGCATATAATTTGTTCGTTTTGTACTGATGATAGATAGATAACCTGTGATGTTGCCATGCTGTGACAACTACTGGCCTGGTGCTAGCTAGATCTTCTCTCTCTCTCTAGTGTGTTCAAACTAAGTGTTTTTAATCCCGTTCTGTTGGGGGTTATATATGACACACAATGTATAGGATAAGTGCATATATTTATGAATGCACAAATCCTATGGAGAAATATCGATGATCTGCTCACCACTACTGCTGATTGTGTAATATGTAAGAACCCAGGTAGCTAGCCATGGTGGCTCTGGATTCGCCCCTTTGCATCTAAGCAATGATGCATGAGAACTGATGTGTTAGAATTCTCGATAAACCATATACGACACTTTGCTGGAGATCGATCTATCCTTCCATAAGATTAGGACAGTTTTATTCATTCCCCATGTATGCTACTACTCATTATCTAAAAAAAATGTATGCTACTACTACTAATAGAGGAGTTATTCCTGTTTACAGTTCGGCTATTTGGAAGTTGGTTATTCCCCTGAGAATTCATATTTCCCTATGGTCGTCGTTGGCAAATAATAGGTCACTAATTAACTAGGAACCATTTAGCTAAAAGAAGGAAGATGGATGACATGACCTGTCCTTTTTGTTCTGAACTTGAATCTATACAACATCTCTTTTTGGAATGTGTTGTAGCGGAGGCCTTCTAGAGCATTATTCCTAAGCTGATGGGGGTCAATATTGGTTGACTTTGAGTCTGTAGGAAGATTCTGGATTAGTAATAAACAAATACATGGTACTTAATACAGTGTGTGCTGCTATTGCTGAAACCCCAAAATTTGTTTTGTTTTTAGGGACACAGGAATGGAGGGGGAGATGAAAAGACTACTGCAAGAAGTGGTGAAGATGCTGCAAATGCGGAAGGTGCTATACAAGGAGGAATCAAAGACGATAAAGATAGAGGAATGCATCGGTGCTAGGAATCAGATGGCACCAAAGAAGCTTGGATATGAAGTATGGAAAACCATCAAGTTCGACACAACTGATGAATGCAACAAGAATGGACTTGGTACGTGCAGTGCCTCTCGTAAGTGAGGAGGAGAGGGTGGATGAAGTTTTTCAGGAGATAGAAGTTGAGTAGTCAAATCTTTTAGGCATGAACTTAGTTTGGTTGTAATTCTGCATGATGTCAGCAGACACGCTAGAATACGTGCTGAACTCAATTGCGTAAATTTTCTTTATATTAAAACAGGGGAAACCTTTTCTCTAGCTAAAAAAATTGATCCCTAACGTCAAGATCAGTAATTCGTTGCTAACTACTTTTGTTAGTTACTCTCTCCGGTCTGTGGCGCAAGTTAGACTAACACGGTCTTTTAGATTACACTTCGATCATTCACTTGGATTATAAGTAATAATCATTAGATATTATACTTCTTTACAAATCTAATCATATAAAGTTTTTATTATAATAGGTCATTAGTTTAATTGTTAGTCAAAATTTTTAAAGTTTAAATCTTGATATACCTGTGTGCCAAATAAAATGGACCGCAGGGAGTAGTTATTTTTGACTATCTTGTTAGTTAAGTTTTCAAAAGGGATTGTCAGACCACGTTTGTTAACAACATGACATATGCATGTGTATATGAATAGTGCTACACAAAAAGCTTATAGCTTGACAGTTCACTCAACTCGGCTCGTTAGTGGCTCGCCTTGACTTAGCTCCATTTAAATTTTTCAACGAGTTGAGGCAGAATTTGAACTTGTGTAGTTACTCGAGCCAGCTCGTGAGCCTAACGAGCTAAAGTTGTTATTCTTGAACTTTCTATTAATTTCATATTACTTCTTGTCTTACACTTTATAGTTGGGTGATGCTTGGACAACCTAGACCATGTAAACATGGGATTGGAATTTTTATGGTGCTATCACTTTATTTTTAATGAATGTATGGATAAAGTAATAGCACCATCATGAAAATTAGTACATATTAATTAACTTATTCCTTTTATTTAGGTTTTGTATATAGATAGATAGATGTATCATGTATATATCTTATTACCTTTTGTATTATTATTATTCTCGAACTTCATATTGCTGCATATATTATATTTTCTGTATTTTGTATACATAGTTCATGAGCTAAATAAGCAATCTTAAATATATATATTCATCCTGTCGTAGTAGGATTCAAATGCAATGAAATCACTTCTTTTCCCCCCTTCGATCTTTATTTGTAGTGCAAATTCAGCTTCTTCACAAAGATTGATGCATTTGTTGGGACACATGCATTTGTTGGAACATGCCTAACACAGAATGTAAGCACGTTCACTTTGTGTATCTATCTTATGCATGTAGCAGTATAAAATGAAGAAGCATCATCTCTGTTGTCATTGCCACATCGGTAGCAGTGTATGCCTGCACGCAACACGTCGATGCAAGGCAAGCAACCGAAGCAGAAGAAAACTCAAGGAAAGAGACGAGGGGTGGCTGTTTTGGCGCCACATGGAGACTTGATCCCCGGCTGTCCGGCGTCGGGCGTCGCCTGCAATCAGGATCCGGGTCGTTTTTCCGCTGGAATGCTGGATGGGAACTCCAAAAGGGAACCCACGTGAAACGTCGACGAGCTTGAACTAGATTTTCACAACATTCCACACCACATCAGGATCAACCAGAAAGCGCCATGAACAAATCGACAATATAACCCAAAATTTTCAAAGTTTAGCATATATATGTAAAATAAAAAGTCTCGTCTGAAACTCCATCCGGTCCACATATGTATGTGTGTGGCATGGCATATAGAGTTGATCTGTCTTTCTGAAATTGAAACAACTGAAACTGGAACCGCCCGGAACTGAGATTAAAAACTAATCAATATAATAGTACGCACGCATGGTTAGTAGCACGCTACTAGTTCTTGGCAGGGGGAGATGATGGAACATGGGCGGGGCGTAGAGGTGCAGTGGAGCTATAGGTAGTAGCTAGTGGCCGACGCCGGGGCTGGGCACGGAGCCGAGCATCCGGCTGCGGGGAGCTGATGCCTCCTCAATGGTGATAGGCGGCGGCGGTGGCAGCAGCAGCAGCGGGAGCGGGGGCGTCCTTTCTTGCGCCGACGAGCTGCTACTGGTTGCGGTTGTCGTCGTCGTCGTCGCGGCGCGCACCTCCTCCTCCTCCTGCTGGTCTACACGTCCGTGGTCACCATCGATGGGCGTCGTCCTGGCCGCCTGCAGCTGCAGCAGAGACGACGACGGTGACGCCAGGACGAGGAGCGTGAGGACGACGAAGGCCGCGGCCGTGCGGTGTAGCGACGACGACGGAGCCATGGCAAATAATTGGCTGGCTCTTGATCGCGAGCTCGCTCCTGCTCGATCGATCGTTTGTATCTGTGTGTTGGCTTGGTGTGTGTATGTGTTACTTGCAGGGACAAAAGAGGAATGTGAGCGAAGTTGCAGCATACAATACTAGTGTATTTATAGGCTGTGTGTGCTGTACTAGTGCAACCGTGCAGGCAGCAGGCAGGCAGGCGATGAAGCTGCTGAGAGCCCGCACGCATTTCCGGCGAGGAAGACAAGAGCTTGCGCGATCGAGGCCACTACAGCATATGCATGCAGCAGCATCTGCCTCGTTGCATTGCATTGCTCTGCTCGTTGTGCCTGGTCAACCTGCACTATAGTTGGATTTGGATGGACATGGACAACCAAATAAACAATTAATCACAAATAACATCGCTGTAGGAATTAATTGTGGAATTGGCAGTACTACTAGCTAGTGCAAATATAAACGAAAATTGAATCAGTAATTCGTTCGTTCGTTCGTTTATAATTATTCACATGGGGCACATGACGTCTCGTCCGTCCGTCCGGGATTAATTAGCTGGAGCCCCTCGCGTAAATGGCGCTGTCAATTCTATGGACTCCAATTTCCAAAGCTATCCAAGTGGCCTTACTAGTCCACTCTACTATATTTTGGGCCGGATCATCATCAAAGTAAGACTGGACCGAATCCAAGTACGTGTACGTCCGTGCGTGCGTCGGTGCGTGCGTGCGCAGTGCAAGAGGACAGCCTCCACATCGTACGGCGCAGCTCCACGTGGAAGGATTACAACAGGACACCGCGCTGGGCGCTGGCAGCAGTATTAGTTTATTTAGCTAGGTCAAACAACACGTCGGAGTAATGTACTACTACGTCCTAGCTGGAGTAGCTAATAACAATATACATGCCGCTACGACACTACACCTACGACAGGTAATAAGAGGTTAATGTACCATATAGGAGTATTCGTTTAGCTTATCAACCATTCAAATAATATTTTTTTTTTTTATCTCGCACCAGATTTATCGACCTGCCGTAATTGCTTGTCCTTGAATAAATAGAGTTTTAGAGTTATTCTAAGTCAAACTTTTTAAAAGTTGACCAAACTTAATTAGAAGTTTTTTTTTTGAAATTTATGGTATTAAATTAGTACCATTAGTTAGGTCTCGTCATAGAATATATTTTTTATAATATGCTCATTTTGAACTTAGATGTTGTTATTATTTTCTATTAACTAGCATGGATTCTAGAATTAATTTATTTGAATGAAGGAAGTAATAATAATAAGTTTTTCTCGCAAAAAAAAAATGTTGCCGGCGGTGATCTTCTATGATGACTCATACATGGGCGCATGGCATGGCATCGCTGAGCAACTCGATGGATCCATGTGCGGCAGCCGCCCAAGCTGATAGTGGGTCGAGATCTAAACCAAATCCACACCAATATAAAGCATATATAGTGTGGGTTATAAATTAGATTAGATCGTGACTTTAATCACCCACACTAAACCAAACCACTTTGTGCGCTCAACCCATTAAAATATATTTATAACCCACCTTTCACCTGCACCTCATGTTATTGTTTATATTTAGCCATAAGTAAAAGTAAAAAATTGAATAGATAGAATAAAAATTCATTGTAAACTCTATTCAGAGCCAAACTAGATCGTACCACTTTAATAGGATCCAAACCAAATCAGCCCAACAAATTTCTTCTCAGCCTGTTTTCTCTCAAACCAATACAATCCAAAAACAAAATCAAACCGAAAAACCGGCTTAACCCAAATCAGATTGACACCGGCGGCGCTGATCGTCTGACGACGAGAACGGCTAGGTACTCCCCTACTGGTCCGTTCAAAGTGTAGGCGCATCGGCGGCGGCCGCAATTTGCACACGCGATGATAGGGATGCGTGGAGGGTCATGCAGGTCAGGTCATCATCAGCTATTCAGCAGCTAGAGCCTGGAGAGCACAGGACTATAGGCTGGAGTGAGCTCACGTACGTCTGCGAAGTTGCAGCAGCCAGTTAGTTTGGTGTGAGAAGAAAATACTTTGTTCGGGCTGGTGGAATAAGCCGGCCGATAAGACAAACCGGCTGGTTTGGTGTGAGAAGAAAATACTATTCAAACGGTTAATAAGCTTGACCGATAAGACAAGCGAACAGACCCATAATATATGGTTGCTGGACTGTACATATCTTGATCGGACTACACGACTTCGCTCCTCTACTGTCGTCTGCTGCCAGAAGGCCCTGGATCACCGGCACCTGCAGGCCGGCAAAAAGAATCGCGAGTTCCTTTTTTTTTCTTGTTTTTAAGACGAAGTTGCCGCCGTGCTGAATCGGTCAAGGCTGAGGCTGAGATCCAGGAAATTAAGCAAGGCTGTTTGTGTTCATTAAACTGTGAAGAGCATGCATGTTGATGTTGCCAACTTAATAACTCTACTACTAGTAGCTTGTTGTTGAAGTCACATGTAGCACCTTTAATTTTGGGTTTGCTCTGGAGCAGCCAAGCCAATGGAATGCATGCAAACAAGGCACCGTGTCTCGCGCGCGTACGTACTCTCGGTCGCCGCATGACCTACACACACATGTACCTTCACACACGTGTACCTATTTGTCCTGAAATTGCTACTGGTCTACTATAAAGTACGGCGCCAAGAATCTCGTGCTACGACGATAGTACTAGTACTAGTACTCCATGCATGCGAAAATGTACTACCACGGGCTTATATATATTCAGGGAAGCGTTCAACTGACGGCGAGTGTTTGATGCACACATTTTAATGATCCGTACATCCTTCGATCTACGTGAAACGGCAGAATACATGCCAAATTGCGAGGGCTATGCTCACAACCTAATTAAGCTCTGTCTGCTTCAAGGTAAACTTCTTGTCCCCGTCCCGGCTACATTTCAAAATTGGGTGGCAAAGTACGTGTGGTAACCTAAAATATCCTCGTTGTAATCAGGGCACCAAACCCGCTAATCTATATACTCCCTCCATATCATTATTAGAGGTCGTTCTAGAAAATTTCCGTAGTTGAGTAAAAGAAGTCGTCGGGGGCCGATGGTTGTGATTAGGACTCCTTTGCCCTTGACGCTTTGGCTGCTGTGCAGGCTTAACGCAGCAAAAAAAGTGCACCAGCGTGGATTCGACCTTGAGACCCGCAGGCTCAAGCGCCTCGGGACGCTGCAATAACCAATCGAGCTGCGATTGTTTGGTGTATAGGATACACCCGTAGCCTTATTTAATAAGAGCAAACAGGGAAAACTCCACCATAATTAATCACTTCTTGGTATGCACAATCATGTCTTAAACGACTTCTAATAACGATATGGAGGGAGTATGTAAAAATATATCAGAGCATCTCTGGCAAGAGCACTCCAATCAGAACCACTACTTTTTATTTCAGGCCTCCTACTTTTGAGAGTATATTTTCTGGGCTACACTCATAGTACGTAATGATATGTGGGACCAAGATGCCATCCTTTATATCTTCTTTGGTCAACTAACTTGGCTATATCTCTAGAGACAACTTCGTCGGGAGGGTGCTGGCTGCGGAGGGAGTGGTCTCGCCAAATGATGGGGCACAAAGCCACCGGAGCGGCCTCACTAGAGAGGAAGAGGGGGAGCCGGTCAAGGTGACCTCACTGTATAGGAAGGGAGGTAGCCGGTTGGACCAGCCACCTCAGGGAAGAGGCCTGTGGTGGGCGTGTGTCGGCAGAGGGTGGTGTGTTGGGCGAGCTCAAGACACAGCTCTTGATCAAGGACCCATGGCGATTTCAGGCCTCGGCGGTCACCTAGCGTGAGGTCCTCGGCCCCTCGGCTGCGTGAGTAGGGCATGGGCACATGTCTTTGGCGGACCCGACCATCGCGAGGAGGGGCACAAATGCAGCATCGCCTTGCCAATGGGAGGTTTTGTCGGCCAGGGTGAGGGGAGGAGGAGGAGATCTACCGACAATAGGATAGTTGAAGAGGAGGTTGTGCCGACGAATCAAACACAAATTCATGTGAGAGGAAGAAATCACCCCAATAGAAATATATGGCCCTCCTCTAGGTCTCTGAGAACAATCCAGGTCTATGAGAACAAAGGCTAAAGGGAGGATTTAGATGTCCATCTAAATTTGGGGCTCTAGTATTTTTTACGAAAATTGAAGGGTATAGTAGGGAGTCTATGAAATTGTGTTTTTTGGCTTAAATAAGGACACTGCTAGAGTTGTACTTAGCTAAAAAAAATACTCTGCATAGTTTCCTCCTATGGGAAAAGGAAAATCTCCATTTTGGTTACTAGATATTATGCTGATAATAACGTGTTCTCCATCTTTTGATTATAAACAAACAAATTATATTAGGTTCAGTTATATATAGCTCTGACTTTTTCATGCACGTATGGAGCCGTGGAGACAGGCAGCGCCTTGCTTGCTGACATGTTGTACTCCGTACCTTGACGCTTGGAAGCAAAGCAAGCAGTCCCGTCTCCGCCGCTCGCATTCTCACAGTGCACGACGCATGTAGATGATCGACGATCGATCTCTGCCTGCTGCAATTGTCTCTATTTCTCAGTACATTTGTTTCGAGTTCAATTCGTGACGGTGATCCTGAAAAACTCGCCTAGTGTACTCTGAATCGAACAAGCCCTGTCCACGTCAGAATCCGAACGAGAAATAATTCGAGCCGACTGGCCACAGCTGGTTCTTCTGCCGAGTGCCGACGACGGTACGAGTACAATGACATTGGCCACTGTCCGCGGACGGACACAAAAAGCTTCCTTTCGGAATGTTCGTTCCAGCTGCCGGCAGCAGTAGTAGCCATCGAACTTCGAACTGGACCACGACTTCGCCGTATCCAACACGTACTCCTGCATGTCTTCTTCTAGCTCGGACTCCGATCCAGCCTCAACCTGGAACGGCACTGGTCTCTGTCGTCTGCGTGTGCTGCGTCTCACTGGGAAAATGTCAAATTTGCCAGCTCGGCAGCGCCCCAGGAAATCTGACGCTGCTGATTGGGCAGGGACGTCGGCGAAGGAGCGAAGCTTCAACGACGTCGCCTTCAGCTCCTGCTCCGCTCATCATGCCGAATTGGCGGCGATGGCGTCTCCGCCGCCGTGGCTGGCACAAACGCCAAGCGCAGCCCACGCGCCTCCTGTCTGAGGCCACATGGCGCATCGCATTATCCTTCGCTGCCCGGCCGGCCCGTCGTCTTCCTCGACGTTGCGCTGCTGCCCCTGCGTGACAGTACTACGCCTCATCGTGAGCTACTCACTGACGTGTGGCCACGCACGCCTGGCGTATAAGGGCCTACATGTCAGCCACCGAGTTATACAGTATGCGCTCCTGTTTTGTATTGTAACTGAAAAGCTGTAGAGATTACATATGTCTTGTCTTTGTTACAACATGGATTCGGCTCATCACTTGTAATTAATAAAACGCCTCACTTTGACTTCATGCTGAAAGAAAATGTTCTTTATAAGCGGTTCATTAATTCCAGCAGCGTCTTGGACTTTTTAGGGGTAAATTATACACTCTGCAGATCCTGTGGTGGCTTTTGTTAGCATGTAAATTTTCAGGGAGTTTGATCGAGGTATCAAATTATCCCTATAAATTTGAATGTCTTGGCCATTATGGTCGAGCCCATGTTCAATGTCATTCCACGTTGACAAGTTTACTGGGAAACTAGTGTCTAGCAGATTTCCTTGTTGATAATATTTAGCCTTTAGTAATCTTGTAAAGAGGCTGTTAACACAATCAACCGTACGTGATTTGTTAAAACTTAAGACATATCTAGTACTAGCTCATAGCGAGCAGCTGTCTTCTCTGAAGGCCTGGTTCTGGTGGCTTGGGCTTTGTCTGAATCGTGAGAAAAATCAAACTTTTCATGTCCCTGAAATCACCACCACACCACACTTTTATCAGAAACATGTGGTTATCAACTGTGTTATCGTTGTCAAGCTCGCTACATTGTCATTATTTTTGCGTTTTTGCCTCGTGAACTTCACATGGAAATTCTACTATATATATACTAGACTCAAAGCTTTCTCATTTGTATACAATGTACTCCGTACATCTCAAACCTCGGATGGGAATCAGACCGATCAAGAATGTAGCCATAGATCGGTCGTCCATCCTCTGTTCCTGTCACCAAGACACAAACGCCCTGGCCACCGGGGAGATCATGATTCATGAAGAAGTGAGGATGGTCTTGGAAACGCAGGGAGGAGATCGTCTCCTTCACAGTGCACTACGGCCCATGAAACACAGTTTTGACAATCACAAAAAATTACTGTTTCCCTCCTCCGAGTACGGCTTCTGAAAACTATGCTTGTTTCTGTTACTTTGTGCCAGTAGCCGTCTCCCGTCGCGGTGGTAACAGTTCCCCATCCCGGGTCCCGAAACTTCAAATAACACCTAACTAAACCCATGGCGCTCTCCGCCGCTCGCCGGCTCTCCACCACTGCCTCCGCCGCCACGGGCGGGGCGTGGAAGTGGAGAAGGAGCAATAGTTAGTACTAAACTACGAACTGCTAGTGGCCGACGCCGGGGCTGGGCACGGAGCCGAGCATCCGGCTGCGGGGAGCTGATGCCTCCTCAATGGTGATAGGCGGCGGCGGCGGCAGCAGCAGCGGGGGGCGGGGCGTCCTTTCTTGCGCCGACGAGCTACTACTGGTTGTGGTTGTCGTCGTCGCGGCGCGCACCTCCTCCTCCTGCTGCTCTACACGTCCCCGCAGGTCACCATCGATCGGCGTCGTCCTGGCCGCCTGCAGCTGCACTAGAGTCGACGACGGCGACGCCAGGACGAGGAGCGCGAGGACGACGAAGGCCGCGGCCGTGCGGCGCAGCGACGACGATGGAGACATGGCAAGCTGCGCCCGTACGTGCCCTTCTTCTTTGGCTGGCCCTGCTTGAGCTCCGGCGGCTGGCCTCCTTGCAGCTGGTGTCTGTGTGTTTGGCTTGCTGTGTGTGCTGTTGCTTGCATTGCAGGGAGGCATGTGAGCGATGTTGCAGTGTATTTATAGGCTATGCTGCGTCTGCATCCGCGTGCAGGCAGAGAAGACGAGAGCCCGCAAGCATTTCAGGGGAGGGGAGAAGGAGAATGCAGCAAGCGGCACCTCACTGTCACTGCCTTGATCGTTGGTGTGTGCCTGCTCCCTGTCGTCATTATTGGCGTAGTGATCAAATTGCGCTAGTTGGATTGGAATATAATTGGACGGACGATCGATTGAATAATAATTAAATGAAATCGCTGTCGACTGTCGTAGCTAGAATTGTGGAATGAATATAATTGGCACCACTGGGAAAACAAGCTAGGACGAATCCCATTCCAGCGCATCCAGCTAGTGCAAAAGCAAGCTGGAAACCCTCGCGCCTAAATGACGCTGTCAATATAGTAATTCCATCCAAATTCCATGGCGTCCAAGTTGGTGTCGATGGGATCATCAAAAGTAAGACGAGACCAAATCCAAGCGTGCGTGCTTGCTTGTGCAGTGCCGCAAGAGGACAAGGTCCGACGACGTCGTACGGCCGGCGCCACGCCACGTGGAAGGGTTAGAGGACGCCGTAGGAGTAGGTTAATTGTTTAGCTAGGTCAAACAACACGTACGTCGTCCTGGCAGAGTTAGAGTTAGCTAGCAGGCCAGAGTACGTACTACTATGTGTTAACAAGGTGAATGTAATAATGCTGCCGGCGATTAGCTAGGCGGCCGGGCCGCAGTAGAAATGGTATGGCGTCGCTTGCTCTCCATGCATCCATATGCAGCATGCATGTCCATTGGCCATGGCGGCAGCTGGCGTCGTCGTCGTCGTCTGACGACGACCGAGCGGCGAGCGAGTGATATGATCGAAGGAAGCTTCATTCGTCCTGCTGGTTCCAAGTGCAGACGACTGGGGCTACGACTACTATACAGCCCAGCTGAGAAGTCGTGCAGGTCAGGTCAGCTGGAGAGACTAGCTATGTACTAGTAGAGCTCACAACATACTAGTACACATCACGTCTGCGTTACAGTACATGCATGGTGAATGGATCAATCGGATGCAAGTTGCATTGGCTACCTGTACTACATCTACATCTCGATGGACGATGGGAACCAAGGAACGAATAATACAGCTCGTCCTCGATCTCGATCTGGTGTCTGCTGGTGCCTGCTGCCTAGAGAGCTGAGTAGAGACTGGTGGAATCACCGGCATTTGAAAGCCGGCAAAAGGAATCATCGATCGCGCGAATCCTTTTTCTTTTTTTTTTTTTTTTTTTTCGAAAGATCCGTTACCGGCTTTCATTGATAAGAGATGACGGATATTTACAAGAGTTTTACAGCAAATACAAGACACCATTACATTTTGCGTGGGGTTCAGACAGCCTGAACTCCAAGCCACCCCGAGCTCTTTCTAACTTTAATTTACATTATAAGAAAATTCCCCTCCATCTCCTACTGCTGTTGAGGTTGGTGGCAGCATGGTATCCTCCTGCTCTTCGGGTGTCGCTCTTCTTGACAGCAATGTCTGAAGCCCTTTGTTTCCCACAAGAGCCCAGACCGCTGCCTCATCCTGTATAAGGTTCAGGAGTTGTGGCACCGATTTGCATTCATTCCTGAAAACGCGTCTGTTCCTTTCACACCAAATTTCCCAAAGAAAACCAGCATCACCAAGGTATTTGAGCCTTCTCTTGAGATGGTCCGTGTGGCCGCTGAAGCTAGATTGGAGAACCAGGCTTCTAGACATGTTTCCTCTTCCCAATTGCTTGGTGAGAGGTGAGACGCACCTGCCCATATAGCAACTCTAGCCCAAATAGCTCTAACCACAGGACATTCCATGAATAGGTGTGCAGAAGTTTCCAGATTAAGAAAACAGAGTTGACAAAAGTACTGATTTGGCCATTGTCGCAACAGCAAACGCGCTGCTGTCCAGATCCTGTTACGCAGCAGCAACCAGATGAAAAACCTGCATTTTGGAGGCGCCCTGGTCTTCCAGATGAGGTCTGCTTGTTAGACCCTTTGTCAGCCCAAATAACTGAATATTATAGGCGGACTTCGCTGAATACTGGCCGTCGGGTTAGGAGCCGACAATGCGGTCCTCTCGATCCTCCCCGAAGCTCAATGCCCTCCAGCCTTTCCCGGAGCTCTAGGAAATCACTGATGATCTGTTGTGTCATGTTGTGATCCACATCCTTGATCCACACATTCTGTCTCAATGCCTCTGCCACCGAACGGTTCTTCCTTCGATCCGGTGCTTGTACGAGCTGGGAAGAGGTCTGCCGGTACCTCTCCATCCAGCCATCTTGAATTCCGTAAGGATGCTTTGCAGCCGTTCCCCATGACAATGGTTGCTGCATTGAAAAGCTGTCTATCTGTCTTATCAATAGGCAGTGGCAGGTCCTTCCAAGGACGGTCCCCGCCATCCCAGGCAAACCACATCCACCGCAGCCGTAGAGCACGACTGAAGCGATCCAAGTCTTTTACTCCCAGCCCCCACTTGCTGTTGGTGTGCAGATGATGGTCCAGGCTACCTTGCATTTCCCACCTGTCAACTCACCGTTGCCGGCCCGTGAGGAAGCGACGTCGTAACTTATCGAATTCCTTTACAAATTTCTTTGGTGGTCTGATGACGGTGATCAAGTACACTGGTAGAGCACTAACCACCGACCTGATTAGTTCCCTCCTTCCAGCCACTGTCACTAGCTTGCCTTGCCAACCTGCTATCCTGCCTCTAGCCTTGTCCTGTAGGTGCTGCAGGTGTGCTAACTTCACCCTTCCCACAGTCAATGGCAAACCCAGATATATGATGGGGAAGTTCACCCTTTGACCAGCAAAATCTCCCAGAACTTGGTCCATATCAATTCCAGCACACCGAATCTGGGCAGCGAATCCTTTTTCCAAAGATAGCTATAGCCGCCGTGCTGAATCCTCGTTAGCTCTTGAGCAAATCGTAAGCCAGCACAAGGTTATTTGTACATCAGTACTACTAAATGTTAATAATTAAACTGCTTAGATCGAGGATGCTGCCAACTAAGTAGTACAAGTATTATTCTAGCCTGTTGTGAAAGTCACATCTAGCACCTTCTTCTGCAGGCGTTTGCTGGGCCAAATGGAAGGCATACCACCTGATTTCCCGTGTCTCGCGTACTCTTGACACGTGATTATGTGCTGACCTACAGGAGTATCTATCTAGCTACCACTAGTAGTATCTATTTGTCCTCAAATTATATTTCCGGTAATGCACCACGCAGCGAGTACGTACGTACGTGTTCCTTGCGGCGGTTGATTCTCTAGGGACAACGAAAGAAGAGAAGGTTGCCAACAACACTGAATCGGACTACTAGCCTTGCTGTTCATGTCAAGACGAACGACGATTCGGAACTGGTTGCCGAATGCCGACGGTACCGGCTACTACTGTCCGATACTCCGATCCCTTTCCGGAATGCATGCATGTTCCTGCCGGCATGGCCGTGGATTTCCCCGGCAAGCGCCAATGCATGCAATTTGTTTCTAGCTCTGTCGATGGAGCCTGAACTGTCTCACTCAGAATGTTAAATTGGACAGCGTAGGACCGGAGCTGAACTGCGAGGGAGCCAGCTCCGAGCAGCAAAGTTTTAAATAGCAGGCTATAACAAACATGGGTGGGCCTACCTTAATTCAAGGGTATTCAATTGAATACCTAAAATTTTGGACACAAGAAATTATACATATAGTCTATATATGTATACGTATGTATCAGAAAAAACTAAAGGAAATGGTAAGAAGTAATCTGTATAGACCGTGGCACAAAATCTAATTTCCTGTATGCATTTCCCTTCCCCATCTGACAGCCCATGAAGGCTCGGTGTTCCTTCTGTTCAAACTTTAAAATCCCTCTCTCCCTCATGTTCGGCTATTCGCCAAATTTCTGGACACAATGACGCTTGACCCCAACCCAAATCCTAGCGTGTGATGGCTCGGTGACTGACTTGGGGCTGCGGAGGCCAGTGGGTGTGGCAGAACCTTCTAAATTATATGGCCCACAAGCACCTGACATTGTCCTTAAGACCTCTGTCACCGTACTTGTGTACCACATAACTTCGAGAATGTTACGTCGGGTGAAACCCCGATGACACCACGATCCTCCGGGATCCACTTCTTACAAGATATTGTAGTATTACAATTATTTTTATTCAAATACAAATGAGTAGCGGAAGATTTACAAAAGAAGAGTATACAGATGATCGAGTTTGATTAAACAACACTTAACCGGGTTTGCGGACGCGAAAAAGAACTTTGCGACGGAAGATATTCGATCATGCCAAGCCCACTGGTATGACCGGGTTAGCTTTACTAGTCAACACCGCAATGAGGGTCAAACAAACCCCGAGTACAAAAGTACTCCGCAAGACTTACCCGACGAAAAAGAGGGGAGAAGACTCGGAATGCTTTGTTGATAGGAATCAAGATAAGGCTTTAGCAAGAATCAAAGACACCTTTGCGTAAAAAAAACGACTAAGCCAATCCTTACTTTACTATATCAATCACTTATCAACCAAGTATCGGATTCAAAACTTTCCATCATCAACTTTCATTATTACTACGATGCTGGTGCGAGGATCACGGCTCCCATATCGTGGAGCACACGACGATTCGAATCGCTTATATACCCAGTTGGGGCTTCCTAGCCACCACGATGTATGCGGGACCGAACATCTCACATACATCAACTCACGCTTGCATTTCTCCGCACGAGCGGGTCCTAGCCACGAGTACAAGACACCATCTCCCTACGCCACCACAACCGCCGACGGGTGCACTCGTAGTGTGGGTACACGCTACTTCCGTCCCCGTCCGTTCTCGTATGGATCATACAAGGGAGCTTACCGCCATTGGCATGCGACTAGTACTATCCAATAACCTCATGATCCAAGGGCCAAGGCAACGAACGGTGCTTAACCGACTCACAAGTGGACGACACTACACCGGGGCACTAGCCCCTCCCCGGTGCAAGTCACTCCACCCGGTCTCAATTTACTCATCATCATGCTCTTGTTGCGTACCCTTGACCCGATCAAAGTGAAGGGATACCAACAAGTAACATCAGGTTTTAAATAATCGCCCTCAAGGGGGAACTTTTGTTATCACATCTTTAAAAACATTTCATAAAGCCTGTGCTATTTGCGGGGGTTAAGCATGCACTAGCATTTTCGAAATCAAAACAGTATCCAGGGGTATATATCAAGGTATGGTAAATGCACCAAATTAGGTGATCACACAACTCCTGTTACCTAATGCATCACATCATCAACATACAATATAAAAGATTTTTTTTGAAATACAAGGCGGGGTTTAAATGCATCCGGGGCTTGCTGCGTTGCGAGAAGGTTAGCGATTAAACTTCGACATCAACGTCTTCGGGGATTCATCTCGTCGGGGTTGGATCATCGCGAACCTCCTCCGAATCTTGACCATCGTGAGCCATCGCTCTCACGTGGACTACACGCACATGAAATGATGCATGTTTAAGTATGATGAAATGCATGCCATGATGCATGATGCGAGCAACATGGATGAAACAACTTAACTCTTTATTATCTTGAGTACAACTTTCCTTCACGGTATAGTTGCAACAAGAAGGTACAACTAGCGTCGACGACGACGGACTAACGATACGCAATCAACATAAAATGCCGGGTCATTAGGGTTAATGACCTAGGGTCATCACTCAATCCCAAAATCAAGCAACACTAACAGTGATTAGAGGTGATTACTAATTTATTGACCATTTTTACAGTCGTTGAAAGCCACTAATTAACTTGCTAATTGGAGATTAATTAAACCCTAATTAACCACATGAGTAATTAATTAAACATTAATTAATTAAAGGGTTAATTAAGCATAATACAAAAATTAGTCAAAACATGATCAAACTTCATAATTAAGATCATCATCACCTAATTAGCACACAAAACAAAATTCATAATTTTTGGACTTATATTTTAATTATTAAAAATCATGGAAGTTGCCTTTATTAATTTAAAGAGCTATTTAAGCACAATTAAATTTTATTGAAAAACCATAGTTAGTATTTTTCTTAGGTAGATCATCACTCAAGGATCACACACATATTTTTATCACAATTTTACTTGCCCAAATGGATTTATAGCAAAAAGATGAAAAACACTTTAGAAAAAGAATTTAGAAAAAGAAAAACCTTTTCTTTTCCCCACATTGCACCGGCCCACGGCCCAAACCGCCCAACAGCGGCCTGGCCCGGCTGCGGCCCAGCTTCCCTCTCCTTTCCCTTTCCTCACTCGACCCCTCCCTACTCTCACTCACCGACGAAGCGGGGCCGGGGGGTCAACCCGCCCGCCTCAGGCCTTGACCGAGAGCCCGCCGGCGGTCGACGCCCTAACTCACCGCCGGCGAGGTCGCTGCTGCCGGAAAGTCACCACCGTTACCCCCCACGGTCTTGCGAGCCTCGGCTCGGGTGTTGGGCGGCTGGGGTGACACACCGAGAAGGTGCAGGCGGCGGCTATGGCGGAGCAAATGGCGAGCTCCGGCGGTGGCAAAGGGCGTTCCGAACCGACGGCGATGGAGGTGAAACGGATAGATCAAGAAGCATCAAGGAAGTCAGACGGAGCTACGGGCGGTGTTGGTTGGGTCAGATAAAGACCGGAGATGATTGGCCGCGGCGGAGACAGAGCTCGGCGACGGAGCAGCAGAGGCGCGCACGGCGGCGATGCCCCGTTCCGGCATAGATGGTACGGTAGGATGCTCGAGAACGAGCCGATGGTAGTGCCAAGCTCAAAACGAACCGCGTGACGGTGTTGGTTGGACCGGGGATGTTATGAAAGTGGCTGGTCACGGGCAAGACCACGGCGGCGGCACTCCGGCCGACATTGGAGAAGAAGGAGGAGCTAGGGTGATTCCGGTGCCAATAGCTCGCGATTGGTGGCTGACTAGAGTGACACGGAGATGGCGAAGCTGACGGCATGGATAGCAGGGATAACAGGGCGACGAAGTGCGCCAATTTTGCCGGCGGCCCAAGCTCACCGGAAATGGAGCAGAGGAAAGAAGGACACGGCGGCGGGGCTCTGGTGCTTAAGAAGGCGATGACGATGTTTCATGAGGGTGGCCAAAGACGCGCGGCGGGCTGCTGGATCGGCTTACGGCGTGGCGTCTCTTGCGGGATAGCCGGAGACCACGACACGGCGTCGCCGGGCGACAGAGCGGCATGGGCAGAGGGAAACTCAAGTCCCCCCCCCCGGGTACTGTAGCACAGAGACAACTCACCTCTTCCTTTTCCAAAATTTCTCCCAAAACTTGTACTGTGTTCGAAAAATTCCTAAAATATAAGTTGTGCAACTTTTTATGCTCTACAAACTTTATTAAACAAGTTTTGTAAAATTTCAAATAATTTTGAAACTGCATTTCAATTTTGAACTAGGGCTTAAAATTCTACTTTAAGGATTTCAAAATTACTTTCAAATTTTAATAAAAGATGAAAATCTCCAAAAATAAAAGTTGTTCCATTTTTCAAGATCTACAACTTTCATTTAGGAAGTTTTTCATGAAAACAAATAATTTTTTGAATTATAGTTTAAAACTCAAAAGGGGATATTTTCCAATTCAAACCACTTTTGAAATTACTTCAGATTTTATTCAAAAACATGAAAAACTTTAAATACCAAAGTTGTAGAGCTCAAAGAGATGCACAAACTGTATTTTTGGAGTTTTCCCAAATTTTGAATATTTTGAGATGAAATTTAGAAAAGGGATAAAAGGTTTTTGAATTTCAGCTTTTGAGGAAGAATTTCAAATTGGAATTTTGGGCAATTAATTAATGATGTTGTGGTACTTTTCAAACCCAACCAATGGCACACTTTCAAAGTACAAACTTCATACTTTGAAATGGTGCCATTGATTAGCAACTTTTATTTAGAAAATTAATTATGGTTAGCTCACCGAAATTGAAAATGAAATTCGAATTCCAACACTTAACCACTAGGGTTAGGGTTTGGGATTCGGATTCCGAATTCAACTTTGGTTCTCTCTTTTGCATCATTTGAATTATAAAACACGGTTAGGGTGTGAGCTAAGGTTAGCCAAGCACTTGCAAACATCACGGTTGATTTTAATTGATTGGTTTTATTTAAGAAATCAAACATGTGAGCAGGATTCAAATTATAAACATAAGCACATGTAATACAAAGGAGCTCAAACAACACCCTAGAATCGTAAACTCATTTTAATTGTTTGAATTAGGGTTTTCTAATCATGGATGCTTATGCAATACTTATGATGACATGTGGCATGTTTAGGTTAACGTAACACCGGGTGTTACATTATATCCCATTTTAACGAGAATCTCGTCCCGAGATTCAAGGGTTTTAGGTTAAGTAATGGAAAAGGAAATGTATCAAGTATATGGACTTGTAAGAAATTCATAAAACAACAAGGTTTAGGTTGGCCCACTAAAATCAAGAGATAGCTATTGGTGGTGAGAGTATCTCTGGGAACTACGTATATAGGGATTAAAGAAACGAATACAACAATAGTGGGTTACCCTCAGATATCAGGGAACACCGACTATGCTAGTAGTGCCCTCTAGGAAATCCTAGTTTCCGGACACGATAGCATAGTCACGGGTCGAGATACCAATATCACACACTATTGCAAAGTGTCTCCAATATGAGGCATATTGAAGTGACGAGGTCAATAAGGTAGCATGTGTTAAGGCTAAAAAAAAGCCAAGGTGACACTCATTGGAAAAGACCCAAGAAGGGTGGGGCTTGAGTAATGGAAAAGGAAATGTGTCAAGCACATTAAGTTTCAACAATCTCATAAATCAAGAGGGTTGGTTTTCAGGGTTACAACCAAGATTGATGTATGGTTGTAAAGCTTAAGGTAAATAAAGTTTTGATACGCAAGAACAAGTTTAATATATACAATGAGTTGGGATTTCAAAGAATAATCCCAAGAGAGTACCTTAATGGTGGAATGTGATGGAGGATGATCATTGATCTCGATACAAACGAGCGCCCAGTAGTAACTCATGTGGCTGCAGCACACAGGAGACTCCAGGTTTCGACGTTGTATCGGGATCGTGGATCATGGTACCATCGTAAAACACAATTTCGATGGCTCCCACACAACACATATCGAAATAATAAGGTCAAGAAAATTGGCATGTGTCGAAATTAGAAAGACCAAGGTAAGACACATGTATAAGTGAGGAAACCAAAGTTATCTTCAGAGATTTGCTAAGCAAAAGTTCCTTAGCGAATCGTGATACAGGACGAGATAAAAGGGGATCTTAATAGCTATGCGAACAATAGCTATTGTTGAAGTAATGTAAGACAGGTTACTTTTATCTTATATGACAAGTATGATGCATGCTCGTCCTATACGTCTTCACGACGTTGGTCAGCACACCACTCACAACTCACTATAGGGCAATACTTTACACATTAGTCTTGCAAAGTGAGACGAGACACAGGAAGACTCTTGGCAGGGCACTGTCGACGAAGTTGACTCTTTATTGGATTTTTGCGAGAAGACTCAGAGACTCTTCACTGTTGTGGCTCAGGATTATTCGAAAAGTCTTCTTGATAGCTTGCAGCAACTTTGGGAAGATCGTAAAACAAGTTTTATATTGTTTTGTCAAAAACTTTTAATTGTAAATTCATTTTGAAGTTTTCGCAATGTAATACTACAAGTATCTTTGTAAGAATCGCCTCGATACCATTTTTCAGGGCGAACCTTCTAAATTATATGGCCCACAAGCACCGACATTGTCCTTATGACCTCTCGCCACCGTGCTTGTGTGTACCACATAACTCGAAATGTTCTCACGGGTGAAACCCCGATGACACCACGATCCTCCGGGATCCACTTCTTACAAGATATTGTAGTATTACAATTATTTTTATTCAAATACAAATGAGTAGCGGAAGATTTACAAAAGAAGAGTATACGATGATCGAGTTTGATTAAACAACACTTAACTGGTTTGACGGCGAGAAAAAGAACTTTGCGGCACGGAAGATATTCGATCATGCCAAGCCCACCGGTATGACCGGGTTAGCTTTACTAGTCAACACCGCAAATGGGGTCAAACAAACCCCGAGTACAAAAGTACTCCGCAAGACTTACCCGACGAAAAAAGAGGGGAGAAGACTCGTGAATGCCGGTTGATAGGAATCAAGATAAGGCTTTAGCAAGAATCAAAGACACCTTTGCGGAAAAAAGCGACTAAGCCAATCCTTACTTTACTATATCAATCACTTATCAACCAAGTATCGGATTCAAAACTTTCCATCATCAACTTTCATTATTACTACGATGCTTTGGTGCGAGGATCACGGCTCCCATATCGTGGAGCACCGACGGTTCGAATCGCTTATATACCCAACCGGCTTCCTAGCCACACGATGTATGCGAGGACCGAACATCTCACATACATCAACTCACGCTTGCATTTCTCCGCACGAGCGGGTCCTAGCCACGAGTACAAGTACACCATCTCCCTACGCCGTCGGTCACAACCGTCGACGGGTGCACTCGTAGTGTGGGTACACGCTACTTCCGTCCCTTGTCCGTTCTCGTATGGATCATACAAGGGAGCTTACCGCCATTGGCATGCGACTAGTACTATCCAATAACCTCATGATCCAAGGGCCAAGGCAACGAACGGTGCTTAACCGACTCACAAGTGGGCGACACTACACCGGGGCACTAGCCCCTCCCGGTGCAAGTCACTCCACCCGGTCTCAATTTACTCATCATCATGCTCTTGTTGCGTACCCTTGACCCGATCAAAGTGAAGGGATACCAACAAGTAACATCAGGTTTTCGTAATCGCCCTCAAGGGGGAACTTTTGTTATCACATCTTTAAAAAACATTTCATAAAGCCTCGTGCTATTTGCGGGGTTAAGCATGCACTAGCATTTTCGAAATCAAAACAGTATCCGTGGTATATATCAAGGTATGGTAAATGCACCAAATTAGGTGATCACACAACTCCTGTTACCTAATGCATCACATCATCAACATACAATATAAAAATTTTTTGAAATACAAGGCGGGGTTTAAATGCATCCGGGGCTTGCTGCGTTCTGCGTAGAAGGTTAGCGATTAAACTCGACATCAACGTCTTGAGGGGATTCATCTCGTCCGGGTTGGATCATCGCGAACCTCCTCCTCCGGTCTTGACCATCGTGAGCCATCGCTCTCACACGTGGACTACACGCATGAAATGATGCATGTTTAAGTATGATGAAATGCATGCCATGATGCATGATGCGAGCAACATGGATGAAACAACTTAACTCTTTATTATCTTGAGTACAACTTTCCTTCACGGTATAGTTGCAACAAGAAGGTACAACTAGCGTCGACGATTTACTTTGACTAACGATACGCAATCAACATAAAATGCCGAAGGTCATTAGGGTTAATGACCTAGGGTCATCACTCAATCCCAAAATCAAGCAACACTAACAGTGATTAGAGGTGATTACTAATTTATTGACCATTTTACAGTCGTTGAAAGCCACTAATTAACTTGCTAATTGGAGATTAATTAAACCCTAATTAACCACATGAGTAATTAATTAAACATTAATTAATTAAAGGGTTAATTAAGCATAATACAAAAATTAGTCAAAACATGATCAAACTTCATAATTAAGATCATCATCACCTAATTAGCACACAAAACAAAATTCATAATTTTTTTGGACTTATATTTTAATTATTAAAAATCATGGAAGTTGCCTTTATTAATTTAAAGAGCTATTTAAGCACAATTAAATTTTATTGAAAAACCATAGTTAGTATTTTTTCTTAGGTAGATCATCACTCAAGGATCACACACATATTTTTATCACAATTTTACTTGCCCAAATGGATTTATAGCAAAAAGATGAAAAACAGCTTTAGAAAAAGAATTTAGAAAAAAGAAAAACCTTTTCTTTTCCCTGTGCACCGACCCACGGCCCAAACCGCCCAACAAATGCCTGGCCGAGCTGCGGCCCAGCTTCCCTCTCCTTTCCTTTCCTCACTCGACCCTCCCTACTCACACACCGACGAAGCGGGGCCGGGGGGTCAACCCGCCTCAGGCCTTGACCGAGCCGGCCGCTGGTCGACGCCCCTAACTCACCGCCGGCGAGGTCGCGGCTGCCGGGAAAGTCACCACCGTTACCCCCACGGTCTTGCGAGCCTCGCTGGGGTGTTGGACGGCTGGGGTGACACACCGAGAAGGTACGGCGGCGCTATATGGCGAGGCAAATGACGAAGCTCCGGCGGTGGCAAGGGCGTTCCGAACGAACCGAAGCACGATGGAGGTGAAACGGATAGATCAGTAAGCATCAAGGAAGTCGACGCAGCTACGGGCGGTGTTGGTTGGGTCGATAAAGACCGGAGATGATTGGCCGCGCGGAGACGAGCTCGGGCGACGGAGCAGGCGAGAGGCGCCGACGGGCGACGATGCCCGCTCCGGCATAGATGGTACGGTGGGATGCTCGAGAACGAGCCGATGGTAGTGCCAAGCTCAAAACGAACCGCGTGACGGTGTTGGTTGGACCGGGATGTTATGAAAGTGGCTGGTCACGGCAAGACCACGGGCGGCGCACTCCGTGACATTGGAGAAGAAGGAGGAGCTAGGGTGATTCCGGTTGCCAATAGCTCGCGATTGGTGGCTGACTAGAGTGACACGGAGATGGCGAAGCCGACGGCATGGATAGCGGGGATAACAGGCGCACGGTCGCCAATTTTGCCGGGCGGCCCAAGCTCACCGGAAATGGAGCGAGAGGAAAGAAGGACACGGGCGGCGGGGCTCGTGCTTAAGAAGGCGATGACGATGTTTCCATGAGGGTGGCCAAAGACGCGAGGCGAAGCTGCTGGATCGGCTTACGGCGTGGCAGCGTGCGCGGGATAGCCGGAGACCACGACACGGCGTCGCCGGCGACAGAGCGGCATGGGCAGAGGGAAACTCAAGTCCCCCCCCGGGTACTGTAGCACAGAGACAACTCACCTCTTCCTTTTCCAAAATTTCTCCCAAAACTTGTACTGTGTTCGAAAAATTCTAAAATATAAGTTGTGCAACTTTTTATGCTCTACAAACTTTATTAAACAAGTTTTGTAAAATTTCAAATAATTTTGAAACTGCATTTCAATTTTGAACTAGGGCTTAAAATTCTACTTTAAGGATTTCAAAATTACTTTCAAATTTTTAATAAAAGATGAAAATCTCCAAAAAATAAAAGTTGTTCCATTTTTCAAGATCTACAACTTTCATTTAGGAAGTTTTTCATGAAAACAAATAATTTTTGAATTATAGTTTAAAACTCAAAAGGGGATATTTTCCAATTCAAACCACTTTTGAAATTACTTCAGATTTTATTCAAAAACATGAAAAACTTTAAATACCAAAGTTGTAGAGCTCAAAGAGATGCACAAACTGTATTTTTGGAGTTTTCCCAAATTTTGAATATTTTGAGATGAAATTTAGAAAAGGGATAAAAGGTTTTTGAATTTCAGCTTTTGAGGAAGAATTTCAAATTGGAATTTTGGGCAATTAATTAATGATGTTGTGGTACTTTTCAAACCCAACCAATGGCACACTTTCAAAGTACAAACTTCATACTTTGAAATGGTGCCATTGATTAGCAACTTTTATTTAGAAAATTAATTATGGTTAGCTCACCGAATTGAAAATGAAATTCGAATTCCAACACTTAACCACTAGGGTTAGGGTTTGGGATTGATTCAAATTCAACTTTGGTTCTCTCTTTGCATCATTTGAATTATAAAACACGGTTAGGGTGTGAGCTAAGGTTAGCCAAGCACTTGCAAACATCACGGTTGATTTTAATTGATTGGTTTTATTTAAGAAATCAAACATGTGAGGCGAGGATTCAAATTATAAACATAAGCACATGTAATACAAAGGAGCTCAAACAACACCCTAGAATCGTAAACTCATTTTAATTGTTTGAATTAGGGTTTTCTAATCATGGATGCTTATGCAATACTTATGATGACATGTGGC
>JADLZL010006043.1:0-40272 GCA_015844335.1 Chrysopogon serrulatus | reverse complement strand
TTTTTATGATAAGGCTATCCGCACTCTTCATTGATGGGGACGTGATTCCCGATCTTCCGTCGTTCAAGATAACTATCGATTTGGTCGAGAGAGCGACACACCGATCCGGCCGCATCACAAAGACCCGAACCCCGCAACCTTAGCACCACGCCTCCTCCGGGTTATCAACCGTGTCACAATCCGGTTGACCTCGCCAAGAAGGCTAATCCCCTGCTGCGAATCGAAGAACACAAGCAAGAACAAGATAATACGCAACTCAAGTGAAGTGACAATTGCAGATATATGATTAAGATCTCAACGTGGGGTTTCACAAACCGATAACGGCGATCGCTCGATGACAGATTGATCTAAAGCAAAACCCAAACCCTAACGTAGGCGGTGGCTACTGATTATATGGTCTAAGGGATGTGCAAGCACCCTCATTCACGTCCTCCTCATGGGCCTATACGTTACATGGCCCGACGGCCTAAAAGATAGCAATGCAACATCTAAAGTTCTAAACAGATTCTGGATGCTCACTTGTTTTAACGATTTCCATTGACTCCGATGGAATTTAGACCTCAAACCAAATCCATTAGTTAGCTTATGAAATTATCTTTCCATCCATATATGGATCATCAAAAACGGAGTTCGGATGTGTCCTGGGCGTCCGATTTATCGCTCGCTGGTCCTGAAGGCCGAGACCGACGCGAACTCGAGTTGGACTGGGCCTTCGGCTTGGCTTGACGCCCTTGCTGGCCCTCTAAGGTGGTGGCCAAGGAGAAGGACGTCCAAGAGCTTCCTTGGTGTGTTTTCCATCTTCTCGGAATGTGCTCCAACTTGGGCCAGGGTCCCAAGTGTGAATATCCAAACCCATGACAATGATATAGCTCCCGACAAAGAATAAAGGACAAAAATGTCTTGATAATTTGGAGGTCTTGCCAATGTGATATTGAGATGGGACCTGATTTATTTGAAAGCTTATCAAATAAGTTTTCCATCAAGTACTCATTGACCTCAATCACACCCCGGATGGTTGAGTTATGGCCTTCCCAACGAGGTACTATCGGGTCACTGATGAATCTTGATTGCCCTGCACTTTGAGAAATATTTGTACCTACAAGCAAATAGGAACATGTACATGTGGAACCAAGTGAGTTACACCAAAAATCACTAAACAAGCTCACCTTATAATCAATGGTTGTATCTGAATGTGTCATGTCCTCATCATCCTTCTCTTCTTGACAACAAACCGTCCCTCGGTTTGAGGTTAGGTGCAGACAGATTGTAGGTAGTAGCCAACATAGCTTCCCTTCTTGAAATTTAACTTGTTTCTTTGTAACAAAACTAGAAGCACTTGACATGATAAAATTATAGCTATTGCAGCCCTCTAGTTGATCATATTTTTGTATAGTAAAAGGAGATTTCAGATTTGAACAAATATAGACACGATGCACCATATACTCTCCTTTATAATTATATTTGCCAACAAAGTGATATATACATCTAGATAACCATGGCAATTCAGCATATTTAAATTTTTCTTCCAAAATATTAAGAGCACATAGAGTATCAAACTCAATATAACCCAAAGTATTTAAAGAAGATAATAATTTTAGCTCATCCTTTTCAAAGGTAATGGGAAGACAATATTTACTTGCAAAAAATAAAGTACTTTATTCGAAAATATAAGAATCAATTTCTTTTACAAGTGGTGGCATAGCAATAACAAAAGTGCTATCATACAACTTCTCTTCATCACAAATATCAGTAGAATCATCATGTGGTAAAGGTAAATCAAGAGAAGGTTCTAGTATTGCATTAATAGCATCATTGGTGGGCAAATTCAGCATCTCAAGAGAGCTCTTACCCGAGACAAGTTACTGTTTCTTTCTCTATTACCTTGTCCTCTTTCTTGGATACATGCTGCAAACTATTAGTTTCAACAAAAAGACAAAGCAATATCTTTATTTTGTAAAAATTTAGATTTAGATGAAGATATCTTAACATCTGAAATAACCCATTCTTTTCTAAAAGGCTTATTCTTTCTTCTCTCCACTCTCATAAGATCTTCTCTTAAAATTTCAGCAGCGGTCATAGGTATGAGAGTAATGTTTCTACTATTGTATTTGAATGAATATTTATTAGCAATCATATTGTGCATAACCTTATTTTCAGATATCCATGGTTTACCAAATAATAAATGACAAGATTGCATAGGTACTATATCAAAATCTGCACTATCCTTATAAACAAAGAAGGGAAAATTTAATGTGTGCAATTTTAGTTACCTTTATTTTATCCCAAGACTTTACCCAAAGCATGTAGTATGGATGTGGATGTGGCTTTGTGGTGAGACCAAGCTTCTCAACCAACTCTAAGCTTGCAAGGTTGTTGCAACTCTCACCATCGATCATGACACGACAACGTGCCTCTTTCACAACAAAATATGTTTGGAACACGTTGTTGAACCGGTTTTTGCTCTGCCTTCTCCATTTGGGAATTGAGCACTTGATGTGCAAACTCGTGGTGCATGTGGAAAGTGGTTGTGATGATGTAGCTGCAGCTATGGAGGAAGACGGCTGATCCATGATGACCTGCAATTCACACTTAAAAAGAAACTTGTTGTTTGGTATTGTTAGAAATCAAAAACCCTATCAACTATAATATATGTCAGTGGAAGCACACTCTCACACGTCTTACCAACTTCTTACAAGTGTTCTTACCAAAGCAAGACAGTGAATGGTACAACCGGCGGCTGGTTCGTGATACCTGTGAGGATGTGGCATCAAAATTGCAAGGATCTTTTTCTGTACTGATCTGAAGTATATATGTGGAGCTTGGAAGGCACACAAAGAAATAAATTTATATATGTGCCACACAATTTAGTAACAGATAGCAATATTGAATAAACGTCTAAAGCACTTGTCCTAGTTGCTAGCCTATACGTGTTCCTAGCACCAATGATGATAAACAAGGGAGTGAAACAAAGATAAAAGGAACAATTATGAATGAAACCAATGGACATGAACAAGGCAAAGGCACCACACAAAATAGAGCAATTAGTTGTTCCTTATGTGCTTCTATTCTCTTCTCTTTTCTTTTACTATTTTTTTATTTTTATACAAACTTTTTCTTTTGATCTTTTGATATTTTTTTCTCAGTAAGGAGCACACAAGAACAAACCATAAAAAATTTGAGCTCAATTGGATAAAAGGTGTGGTGTATAGAAAATAAGTATTGTGCTCTCAAAATAACACCAAAATTTATGGGCCCAAAAACTTGTTTTTGCTGATTGAATTTCGCAAATCTAATTTTTGTGAACCCAGCTTTGCTGGGATGAAACAAATCTAAAATTTTCTGGCGTTCTCCGTAGATATAAAATTCGCCCCGTTTCGAGTTTGGACGAAAAAAGTTATGACTGTTTTAAGGTAGGCTGTCCAAATCGAGTTTTATGTGGATACAAGATGCAAATCGATGATGATATATAATGGTTGCGGATGGAGGGATCAACACAAATTAGAGAAGAACACGATCTAAACCAGCAATAAGACGTTGACTTAGGACACAAACTCAATACAAATAAACTCGAAACTAAATTATGCAAAGGCTATGGCGTGGTCGGCTCTAGGATGGAAAACAATTATGGCCGTGGATTATGGGATGAAGATAAAACACAAACTAAGGGATAACTTCAAACCTGATGGTATAACTTAAGCTCTGAATACCACTTGATGGGGACGTGATTCCCGATCTTTCGTCAGGTTCAAGATAACTATCGATTTGGTCGGAGAGCGACACACCGATCCGGCTTCAGATCACAAAGACCCGAACCCTGCAACCTTAGCACCACGTCTCCTCGATTATCAACCGTGTCACAATCCGGTTGACCTCGCCAAGAAGGCTAATCCCTGCTGCGAATCGAAGAACACAAGCAAGAACAAGATAATACACAACTCAAGTGAAGTGACAATTGCAGATATATGATTAAGATCTCAACGTGGGGTTTCACAAACCGATAACGGCGACTGTTCCATGACAGATTGATCTAAAGCAAAACCCAAACCCTAACATAGGCGGTGGCTACTGATTATATGGTCTAAGGGATGTGCAAGCACCCTCATTCACGTCCTCCTCATGGGCCTATACGTTACATGGCCCGACGGCCCAAAAGATAGCAATGCAACGCCTAAACAGATTCTGGATGCTCACTTGTTTTGACGATTTCCATTGACTCCGATGGAATTTAGACCTCAAACCAAATCCATTAGTTAGCTTATGAAATTATCTTTCCATCCATATATGGATTATCAAAAACGGAGTTCGGATGTGTCCTGGGCGTCCGATTTATCGCTCGCTGGTCCTGAAGGCCGAGACTGACGCGAACTCGAGTTGGACTGGGCCTCTGGCTTGGCTTGGACGCCCTTGCTGGCCCTCTAAGGTGGTGGCCAAGGAGGAGAACGTCCAAGAGCTTCCTTGGTGTGTTTTCCATCTTCTCGGAACGTGCTCCAACTTGGGCCGGGGTCCCAAGTGTGAATATCCAAAATTTATGACAATGATATAGCTCCCGACAAAGAATAAAGGACAGAATGTCTTGATAATTTGGAGGCCTTGCCAATGTGATATTGAGATGGGACCTGATTTATTTGAAAGCTTATCAAATAAGCTTTCCATCAAGTACTCATTGACCTCAATCACACCCGGATGGTTGAGTTATGGCCTTCCCAACGAGGTACTATCGGGTCACTGATGAATCTTGATTGCCCTGCACTTTGAGAAATATTTGTACCTACAAGCAAATAGGAACATGTACATGTGGAACCAAGTGAGTTACACCAAAAATCACTAAACAAGCTCACCTTATAATCAATGGTTGTATCTGAATGTGTCATGTCCTCATCAGCTATCCACACTCTTCATCCTCTAAAAGAAATATTCTATTCTAGTCATCAAGATCCACTCCTCTATACTCAATTCTTCCGCATTCATTCATCCTCTATCTATTGTGGGCTCACTTGTCATTTTATGTAAATATATGCATGTGATATCTTATTTTGAAGGATTTATTGAAACGAATTTAATGGTGCAATCGGAATTTATTTAGATTTTTGATTTGTGAGTTATAGTATTTTTTTTGTTAGTTGAAAAGTGGAGCCCGCCATCACCTCTTTCATCTCTCTCACATGCCCCTTTCTCCTCTGACAGATTCCCTTTTACAGGACGCACGCGACCTCCCCAGGTTTGACGTGTATGGACTGATACGCTAGGATAGCGCAGTTTTTAAAGGAGACCGGTGCGGGACTTTTTCCTGTAAATGGTACTGAAAGACGGCCTACCGGACGGGATAAAGGAGCCGGTGCGGATAGTCTAAGAGGGGGTATTCGCAACCATCTTTTTCACGGCACATTGGGGTTATCTCTTTGCATTTCTACCAGGGTACAGGAGAGGAGTATTCGTTCACAAATGATAAGATTGAGAAGTTAAGTTTTTGCAAAGTTTCCCTAACAACTTTTAGTCAGATTATTATATATATATATAAACTGTACTATCCGATAATTATAAGTTTATATTTCTCTTAGTATAAGCTGGATTGGATGGAGTTAGGTATGATAATGGACAAGAGTAGGCTGGTGCTTTATTCCTCCTACGACTAGACAGGATGTAGGATTAGAGTTTAGGATAGCTGCGTCCTATCCGATCCACGATTAAGATTTTCTCATCGTGATTGCTGCTGCACTTTTTTCATATACAGGGTTGGGTTTGCTCAAACCGCCAAGAGGCCAAGACCCGACGGCAATGATGTGGATACGATGAAATCGATCATTGAAGCTAGAACGATGGATGCTCTTGCGCCGTCGTCCTCGCCCGTCCTCTCAATTTGCATAGATGCCGGATAGGCATATATCGTCTTGTCTTGCCGTCTTCTCGGAGATCGCACTAGCTTAGAGTCAGAGTTATTAGAGAAAAAAATTGAGAGGACTACTCTTGTCTTCTGTGTGTATATTTTTTAAATTTTAGAGATGCCTATATAGCGAGAACTTAACATTTCTAGTACCAACTACTTCATTCGGGGAGACATATTACGATGTCATAATGTGCCGATTCCTATAGCCGTTCCTTTAATACTTTTGGCTCTCGGGAGTGTTTTTGCTGGGTACTTGGTCAAAGTGTAACATGTTAGTCCACAAGTCTGTACTGCAATGAAACGATTGTTGCTTATCCGATACGATCGTCTGAGGTCACAATTTACCCAACATGATAATCTTGGTGAACAAGAATTGGGGATCGAATGCAAGCAAAATTCCCGCCAATGGCTGAGGTGTCCAATTAACTCCCTCCACCTTTGATTTGTGAGGGTCTGGACCCCTACGAATGAGCAGAAAAGGGAGGAGAAAAGAGGCCTTAGTGAACCGTCATAATAAGTGAACAAGTGTAAGATTTGCTATTTGATAATACGGAGTACTAACCATACCGAGGGATAAGTCGTGAAGCGAAGGACATGAAAGAGCGGAATCAACGTGTTCCAATTTTGGGCCTTGCATTGACCATCCAATAGATCATGGACTGCTGAAAGGACTATGCTATGTCCAGGTCCGCCACCCTCCACAAGGTACATCTTGCATCTTAACCACTACTCCCTCTGTTCTAAATTATAAGTCGCTTTGACTTTTTTTATACATTCATTTTGCTATGTATCTAGATACAATAACGTGTCTAGATACATAACAAAATGGATGAACCAAAAAAGTCAAAGGGACTTATAATTTGGAACGAAGGAAGTACTCTCTATCTACCGACTATGTAGTTCCGACCCTGCACCAGCCGATGGTGATGGTGTCTATGCAGTGGTGGGATTAGAGAAAAAATGTGTAGAAGGTACTCCATAGAAGTATTGCGAAAACTTTATGAATTTACGACATGTATCTGTACACAAGCCTCCAATATTTAAGAAAGCTATAATGCTCCTAAATTTATATGTAACAACAATATTTCTCTTTGCCGTTGGAGTTGCTGGTTCTCGCTGTGCGGATACTTTGCCGCCGGTGTTGTTGGTTCTCGCTGAGCGGATACTTTGCCGCTGCAGTTCGTCCTCATCTGGCGGATACTTGGCCGCTATAATCGCTTCTCTAGCGGATACTTTGGCGCTGTGGTCGTACCAGTTTTCATGGCGGATGCTTTGCCGTCAAGGTCGCTCTATTCTCTGGCGGATACTTTGCTGCCCCAGCTGCTGATCTTCTCTTGGTGGATGCTTCGCCACCATGTTGCCGTCGCCCTGTTGGCTCTCCAGTGTTGTTTCTAGTCATAGGTTCAGCTGTGTGGTGTTGTGGGTTGGGGTCGTTCCCCTCTCTGTTTTTTCTTGTTGCTGTTGTGTCCTTCGGACTGTTGTGGTAATCCTAGAATTACCTGCAGTTCTTTGTATCTGGTTTTATCTATTTTCTCTTAATAAAATACGTGCCATTGGGTACGTTCGCGAAAGAAAAAAAAATCCTTCGTGTGTTCGATGTTTACCTACTGAGTCCGTATCTAGGACCACGGCAAATTCTTACAACGGTCTGTCCCACAAGCCCATTAATGTGCTTCCGCTGGCTAGGCCTGCAGCACCGATGGCCCAACAAGGAGAAGCCCACTGAGAGCGGAAAGGCGAGCCAAACAAAACGGGACGGTGTGCTCGACTCCCAACGGTCGGAGAATCAGCTGTTCAAATTCCACTCGCGGGGCAAGGCAAGCAACCAAAGGCATTTCGCTTCTCCCCCAAATCCATATCCAGCCAGATAGCAGCCGCGCATCTCCTCCAAGCCCCCCGAATCCAAGCTCGCCCAAGCTCTCGGATCCAACCCAATGGAAGGCGCGGAGGCGCTGTTCCCCGGCGACGGAGGCGGCGGTGACCCCATGGACTTCTCGTGGACCGTTGACGGGGAGAAGCACCCGGACCCGGCGGCTTGCGCCAGCCCCGGCCGCAACGACGAGGCTACCTCAGCCTCGGCCCCGGCCCCGCCACCTTCGCCGCAGGAGGTGGCGGAGTCCATGATCCTCGTGCCCGGGCCGCGCGTCGTCATGTCGGGCCTCAGGCTGGCTGACTGCCGTTCAGGTGGTGTTTCGAAAACCTTCCTCTTATCAGGTCAATTTGCCTCGGGTTGCCCTGGGTTCGTCGAGGTCGGGAGTTGTCCTCTGTAGAAGAGACTTGATGGTGGTCGCGGGGGAGAAACCCTAGGAACGACACCAAATTGGTTCCTTCCCCCGACAGATTTAGGAGCTAGATCTATCCAGATTTAGCAGGTCGACAGGTTTTGTCGCGTGTGCTGGTGTCATTCTCCATCTAGAGACGTTCCTGGGGCGTCGTGCTGCACAGGGAGCTTATCAATATCCTCCAACGGAAAAGAAAAATCCTTTGTAGCAGTGCCATTGTTGTGCACCTAATCTTACTTATGGCCAGATTTCATATTAGACCTGATGAAACATTCCCTGATGCAAAACTGGTGGGCGTTTCCCTTACATCATGAATCTAGAAATTATTTTGTTATTGTAATACCTGCCGACATAGCTACTTTTGATTGATCGGTGCCCTGGCCTGATTTGGTTAATGCCAACTAAGTGGCTGAAGAACAGATTTTCACTGGGAAATAGATTTGATCATGTACATAAACTAGGATAATTTTGCGGGCTGGAGTCTACTGTATCACATCATGCTTTGCAGTTCTACAGTACTGCACCACTATTGTCTATTGACCAAGGAAAAATAAGCCTTCGTAAGTAAAACTGGGCTTGTTACCATTGCATATAGCCATTTACACTAAGTAGGATTCCTGCTTTTTTTCTGTGTAAAATGTCTATATGTCCTTTTCTGTGCAGAATGAATTATTCTGTTAGACTGCAAACTACGAAATGTTACAATCTTATTAGGTTTTTGTGGCCTAGTATTTTGGGTGGCACAACCGCACGGAATTATGAATTTTCTTCATATAGTTGGTTCAGAATCATCTTTTATACAAACCCGAGATTGCTCCTGGTACCAAGCTTTCAATGTTAGATTATGAGAAGTTGAGAAACTTTCACTTTATTATGTTTTGGTAGGTCTACAAACCTCTTACTCTCCTCTGTTGCCTGTCATGAAGCAGATGACTGTGTTCTCTTCATTAATGCTGGTGGTGGCGCAACCGAAAGCTGTGATCCCCGTGTGAAGTTTTCTGGTGATTCATTCTTTGAAGGAGGGGATGTGATAGAAACAAATGAGAGCATAGTTGAAGGTGGTGATTGTCCGTTTATCTATCACTCAGCAAGATACGGCAGTTTCAGCTACAAGTTTGACGGTCTTGCCCCTGGAGCGTATTTTCTAGATTTGCATTTCGCTGAGATTCTCTACACAATTGGGCCGAAAGGAATTAGGATGTTTGATGTCCTTGTGCAAGACGAAAAGGCAAATATGCTAACTTGTTAAAACTTTATAACTGTGTGTCATAATTTCTGTTCAGGTTGAGCTAAAAAAAGAATCACTTTTCAATGCACAGATACTGTCTGAGCTCGATGTATATGCTGTAGTGGGAGGAAACAGGGCACTTCAAGTGCGTGATATTAGGGTTACTGTTGAGATGGATGGTGCTATTATGATCAATTTTAAAGGAGTAAGAGGAAGTCCCATGGTTTGTGGAATCTGTATTCGCAAAGCACCACTTTTACCAGGTAAGGAGTTGATTTGTTGCAATTTACTTATTTTCAGAATGATAACCTTGGTCTTACACTCATGGCAGCAAACTCAGTTATAGATGGCAATGTCTTGTGCAAAAGATGCTCAGCTGATGTTGATGTATCAACTACCCAGGTCAGGACTTTCGCATGATGTTGCAGCTTTTTTTTTTTGACCAAATGTTGCAGCTTCACTTGTGATTGATACTTATGCATGATCTTTCTATGAGCATGCAGACTAGGACAAGTAAGTTGATCTCAAAGTATGAGAAGCAGATTGAGGAGCTCACCAGCCAATGCACTATGAAGTCCAATGAGTGTTATATGGCATGGTCTTCTGTAGACACTACCAATGTCGAGCTTGGCAGACTTAAAATAGAGCTTCACCAAAAGGGTGCTGAAATGGAGAACCTTGGTATGGATTTTGCCAGTTCAGTGATATCCTCTTCGCATCCTAATTGGTTGCATATGCTCACCATTTTTATCCATTTTCTGACAGTGCAAGCTCTTGGCAGAGAGAGTGAGCAACTAAGAAACATTTCCCACAAATATGAAAATGACAAGAAATTGTGGGCTGCTGCTATATCTAATTTGGAAAAGAAAATCGAGGTAAAGCTGATTTAATGCATGCGTTATCACAGCAATTTCTGGAATAACTTGAATACTTTCTAACTCCTTAATGCACAGGCCATGAAACAAGAGCAGGCATTGTTATCCCTTGAAGCACATGATTGTGCAAATGCAATTCCTGATTTGAGCAAGATGATTGGAGCAGTTCAGGCTCTAGGTAACATTTGAACTTCTGAAGTGTTATTTTGCAGTCTTGCGACAGTTAAATAAAACAATGTATGTTTCAATTATTGCAGTTGCACAGTGCGACGATTTAAAATTGAAGTACTATGAAGAGATGGACAAGAGGAAGAAACTTCATAATATTGTTCAGGAGACCAAAGGTATCTATTATCCTTTGTTTATCTAGTTCTTTGCACTTCCTCTTAACATTTACCTGAGAGAATGGATTTCATATTCCCATTATATTTGTCTTCTCAACTATTTCAGGAAATATCAGGGTTTTCTGTCGATGCCGGCCCTTAAGCAAAGATGAGGTGTCATCAGGCCAGAAATGTGTAGTAGATTTTGATGCATCCACTGATGGTGACATTGTAATTGCAAATGGTGGAACAACTAAAAAAACCTTTAAGTTTGATAGAGTGTTCACGCCAAAGGATAATCAAGGTATACTAGTCATAACTTCGATGTTTGAATGAAATTGTAGTTTATTTTACAATTGTAATCCTCTCAGGCTCTCAATGTGTTAGAAACAATAGTCCACAGATTCAGTTATTTTGAGTTTAACATTATAAAGACAAGATTGCTAGCTGGTTACTTGTACATGTTTGGCTAAAAAGCATTTACAATTGTTATCCTGTCATTGTGTTAAGACACAATAGTCTACACATTCAGTTATTTGAGTTTAACATAAAGAAGATTGCTATCTGGGTACTTGTACATGTTTGGCTAAAAAGCAAAAGTACTAAATTGTTATGTTCAAACAACTTACTTACCTTATATGACTTCTGTTGTCTAATGCGCAACTTGAATTAATGAGCAGATACAGTGTATGCCGATGCGTCTCCACTTGTCACATCTGTCTTAGATGGCTATAATGTCTGCATCTTCGCCTATGGACAGACAGGAACAGGAAAGACTTTTACTATGGAAGGGACCGAGAGCAATAGGGGTGTTAACTATAGAACTCTCGAGAAGAATTGTTCAATATTGCAGAGGAGAGGAAAGAAAGTGTCACCTATGACTTATCTGTTAGTGTTCTTGAGGTTTACAATGAACAGATCAGAGACCTTCTTGCCACATCTCCATCTAAAAAGTATGCAAAATTATTTTTGGGTCCTGTTTTTTGTGAGCTTGTATTAACTCAACATTCATCTTTTGCATTTAGGCTGGAGATCAAGCCAAACAGTGAAGGACAGAATCATGTCCCTGGTTTAGTGGAGGCCAAAATTGAGAACATAAATGAGGTGTGGAAAGTTTTGCAAACTGGAAGCAATGCAAGGGCTGTTGGTTCAAACAATGTTAATGAGCACAGCAGTCGCTCCCACTGGTTGGACACTGTTTTCATTATAATATACTTTTTTTTATTCGTGAGCTGATTACTTGCTGTACAGATGGTTCTTCTTTTAATCTATATAACTTTTCTTCAGCATGCTATGCATCATGGTGAGGGCCAAGAATCTGCTTACTGGAGAATGTACAAGTAGTAAGCTTTGGCTTGTAGATTTGGCTGGAAGTGAGCGTTTAGCCAAGACTGACGTGCAAGGCGAACGACTTAAGGAAGCACAGAATATTAACAGATCACTTTCTGCATTGGGTGATGTCATTTCTGCTCTTTCTACAAAAAGCAGCCATATACCCTACAGGTTTGTGGTATTCATATAACTGCAAATGTAACTATTTAACTCCTGTGTTCTATCGCTCACCATTTTTGTGCCTTATCTGGTCAGAAATTCCAAATTGACACACTTGCTGCAAGATTCTCTAGGTAAGATGATCTGCTTGCTCAGGGAAAACAATTGCCATGATTATATCTAACTTTTTCCTCACTTGGCCAGATGATTAATTTCTTTCTGTGCTTTTGACATTGATAATAGGAGGAGACTCAAAAGCATTAATGTTTGTGCAAATCAGCCCATCCGATAATGATGTTTCAGAAACCTTGAGTTCATTAAACTTTGCCAGCCGTGTTCGGCGTATTGAATTGGGACCAGCAAAGAAGCAAGTTGATACTGTTGAACTTCAAAAGACCAAACAAACGGTGAGTTGTAGTTGTGCATTTTCCTAAGTTAACTTTCAGGATTATCTTGCACACTGTACTTAGCAACTTGCTTGAAGCTCGCCTATTGACATATTTACATGTTTTCGTGCTGAATGAATGTCAGCTTGAAAGAGCTAAGCAAGAACTCAGACATAAGGATGATTCTTTGAGAAAGCTTGAAGAAAATTTACAGAATTTGGAGACCAAAGCCAAAGGGAAAGAGCAACTTTGCAAAAACTTGCAAGAAAAGGTACATAATTGATGAGGGTAATATTTGAAGAGTTGGTCCTTCTGGTGTTTCTTGGTTATTGTTTTTCACTTGTGCCTGACAGCCTTTCAAAACATATGTTAGGTAAAAGAGCTTGAGGGCCAGTTAGATTCCAAGGCGCATTCTCAAATTACATCAGAGAAACAGCAGCTTCAGCTTTCTGGAAAACTAAAAGAGAAAGAAGAAATGTGTACTACACTTCAGCAGAAGGTACGAGTGAAAGTAGTTACTGCTGTTTGCATGCTAGGAGCATGAATAGTTAGTGTTCCTACAGCTTTCTTAATTAGGAGACTTGAAATTCTTATGTTGCCATGCTCATCCCTTTTCAGATTGTGGACCTAGAATGCAAGCTTAGACGGCCACACCAATCAGAATCTGAGGTTGCAGTTCTTAAGCAAACGGTAATTTACAAGTAATTTTCAATGACATTTAGCAGCATGCCCGAACAGGTTTTTATGATTTTTTTCTTTTTCTTTTCTCAGATCAAAGAGTTGGAGGTCAAGTTGAAGGAACAAGAACATGAGCGATCAGTTGTCGAACTAAGTGTGAGTTCTACAAAGATGTTATCTTTGGATCTGGTATATGAATCGGCCTTATCATTATTATTATTGTTACTTGTTTTGTCAGATCAAAGAGCTGGAGCTCAAGCTGAAGGAACAAGAACACCAGCGATCTGTTGCCGAACTAAAGGTGACTCCTTGAATGATGTTCTTTCTTCATTTTTACTGTACTATAAATCTTGCGACCAATTCCCTGCCTTCTATATTTCAAAAGGGAAATAATATTGCTATTTGTCAACATGTTTGGATTTGTTTGATGAAGTTTTTCTTTCTTTTCTTAGATCAAGGAGCTGGAGCTCAAGTTGAAGGAACAAGAGCACCAGCGATCAGTTGCGGAACTAAAGGTGTCTCTTCTATAGATGTGTTATGCTTTCTACCACTGATTCGATTACATGTTTCCAGTATTCCAGACAAGTTAGTTGATCTTCTTGTGCCCCCAAAAATGCAGGCAAGAGAAATAGGACATGAGCTGTTGGAAACACAGAGAACCGAGTCAATGCTTCAGATTAAGGTATTCTTCTATCTCAGAGCTGCTACATTGTATTCTGTACTGCATTTATTTAAGCGTGGTGGGGTAAAGTAATATAACCTGGAGGTTGGCCTCTTCTCTGTATTTCAGCTAAGAGATCTTGAGAGCAAGACCAAGGAGCAGGGTACAAACATGATGACAGTGGAATCCACCGTCGTCGCAACTCCTGTAAACGCAAAGGTGCCGCCGCCGCCACCACCTTTTTCTAGGGATGAAGCGATGAGCGAGAAGGAGAACCGCATCCTGAGGAGCTCAGACGCCGTGAACAAGCAGCAGCAGCCTCACGCTGAGCCTCCTGAGGCGGCTCCTGAAGCGGGCAACGAGAAGAAGAGGAAAGGGGACGTGAGGAAGGCATCCATCGGCGGCGAGCAAGAGAACAACGGTCAGAATGCTGGGAGGAAGAGGAGCCTGCCGGCCGAGCGTGAGGCGAGGCTGAAGAGGAAGTCGACCGAACCTCCTCAGGTGAAGAATCTGGTGAGGTCGACGGCGTCGTCGAGGGCAGCTGCCGCCGCTACGCACAAGGCAGCTCCGAGCTCCAGAGTCGCCAAGCAGCAACCAGGCGGGAACAAGACCAGAGGGTGGGTTAGGTAGATGATGAGTAGAGTGCCCGTAATTGTGTTGTACCTTTTTTTTTTTTTTTTGATAATATGTTATACGGTGGTAGTATATGGCTCAACTTTTGGCTGAGTCCCACCTAGTGGATCCTTGCAGTGAATGTGAATTAGCCTGTTATGAAGATGTTTGTACTGAATTGTTTTTGGGATCCAACAGGAACGGCAGGATTAGCTGCATAGGAGGATCACTTTTTCTGGAGCAAGTTGTGCAACTAACTTAGCTGTTGTGCTAATGCATCCCTTGGGTGTTGTCAGTCAGTCCGCTGCACACAGCACCGAACAAGTCTTGGGAAGTGTCATGTACGCATGTGTTGGTGGGGTACCAGATGCACAGCACGGCTGACGGACGGAAGGCTTGCGCTGTTTAGAAGCTGAGCAAGACGGGGGCGTCCGAACCGTATTGCGAGGGCAGGAACAGGAATAATCGATGTGGGGAAAAGGACGGAAGGCTTGCGCTGTTTAGAAGCTGAGCAAGACGGGGGCGACTAGGGTTTTGCATCTCTCGTCCATCTCCCACCTCTGTGCCTAAGCCGGATCGATCCTTTGATTCGTGCTGTTGAGTCCACTTTCCTATACATCATTCGCGTCCACAGTCAAATCTCCGTTTGGAGCCCAGCCATCATCTGCTAACCTGGTTTTTGGTCGTGGGGAGGCGAAGTTAGGGTTCTTGGGCCGAGACACGAGGGGCGGCGGCGGGTTCGCATGGACCCAAAGGATGATGGGGTGGCAGGTTTGATGGAGAAGTTGAAGCCGTCGGAGAACGAGAAGAAGGGCATCAAGATCGGGGTTGTGAAGACGGTGAATCGTAGCCGCGATGAACCACAAAGCGGTGGTGAAGGTCTTGGCCGAGAAACCCATTAGAGGGGAGTCCCTAGTGCAGGCATTGGGAGGATCTGGTGCCCCCGAAAGGAGTGGAATGTAAGGATCTTGGAGAAAATCGATTCTTGTTCACTTTCCCCGCAAGGATCCGGGAAGAAGAAGGCAATTGAGGGGGGTCCGTGGATGTTCGGGAAAGACTTAGTGGTGGTGGTTGATTTTGATGGTGACAAAACGATCGACGAGGTGGAATTCAATTTCATATCGATCCGGGTGAGAATTTTGAAAATGCCACTAGGTCCGATGAATAAGGCGGCGGGGAAATGATTGGAGAGATGGTGGGTGAAGTTCGAAGTTGATGCCGATGATGATGACAGGCGGTGGGAGAGGTACTAAGGGTGAAGGTGAGGCTGGATATACGTCAACCGCTCATGAGAGGGGTTACACTGACATTGGTGATGGGGAAATGAGAAGACGGTGGTGCCCATTGGCTTATGAATACATCCCCTGATTTACATATACATGTGGCCTAATTGGTCACATTGATCGATCCCGTGAAGTCCGTGTGGTGAAGGGGACAGTCCAACAGTTTAGTAGAGCCCCGAGGTACATTCCAGAAAAGAAGAAGATAGGGGAAGAGTACAGGGCCAGGCACGCTGATAACTATGCTCAGTTACCATGGAGGAACCCTCGAGGTAAAGGTGCTGGAGGCTCAAGTAGTTGGGGGAGTAGTGGCAAGAAAGGGAGTGATAGTGATAGTTGGCGGAAGGAGGATAAATCGGGGGATCAGAATAGGCTGACAAAAGGAGAGGAGAAGGAGGTGACAAGCCCCCTAAAAGGTGCAAACACCATTGCAGGAGGAGGAGGTGGAGGTGGACCAAAAAAGTCAATCAACTTTGATGCTGGATAGGTGCAGGTGGATCACCCGGCTGCTTCCCATGGTGATGCCGGTGTGGTGGGGGAAAAACTGCTCTCAATGTAAGCACGGAGGCGTTGCATGAGGTGGAAAAAGGAACCAATGATGAGAATAAACGCCCAAGTCGGGGTTTCAAAAGAACTGTGAGGGAGGAGGGGAGCAGAACACGGATGGAGGAAGAGGTGGAGCTAGGAAAGAAGAGATCAAGGGAGGGTGGGGATGACATGGAGATAGAGGAGGAGGCGGTGAGAGGGCCTAAGTTGGGGAGGACCGAGGGAGTCGGGTTCCGGTGACGATGTAAAGAAAGGGGCCGGGCGTTCGGTCCCCGCGGGGATCAATGAAGATCCTAGCTTGAACCGCCGGGGGTTGGGAAACGCCCGGCGGTTGTGGGCTTCTTCGGTGCCATAAAGCCGAAGAAGGGACGCTTGTTCTTGTCCGAAACAAAACTAGACGAGAAACGATGGTGGCGCTCAAGAGAAAGTTGGGAATGGCGAACATGGAAGTGGTGGATTGCGAAGGCAAAGGGGAGGGCTTGCCGCGTTTTGGCGGAGTGGTGTTGATGTGGTTCGAGAAGCAAGTCAAAGAACCACATTGATATGGAGGTCCCGGAGACCGGGCGGGGACAAATGGCGGGTGACGGGATGTATGGGGAACCCCAGGCTGATCGAAAACATAAGACATGGGAGAAGATGGTGTGGTTGAGGGATCGGGATACGGAGGGGTTGCCGTGGCTATGCTTGGGTGACTTCAACGAAATCTGTACCATCACGAGAATGAGGGGGCACCGAGAGCCTTGCATCTTGCTTGGACCGCTTTCAAAGGTGCACCGGAAGCTTGTGAACTGGACGACTTGGGGTTCTCTCGGTGATATATTCACTTGGAGAAACAAAATGTACCACGGGAGACTCGCATATCGAGAAAGGATTGATCGGGCGGTGGCAAATGCGGGATGGCACATGAAGTTTCCGCTAATGCATGTTAAGAATGGAGATCCTTATCACTCGATCACGCACCCGTGGTGGTGGAAACGGAAATGGTTCCCCATAGGCGTAAAGGGGGCAAAGTGGCTTCACTTTTGAGGCAAGCCGGGATGAAGGAGGAGGGATGCGTAAGGGTGATTGAGGAAGCTTGGAGTTCTAGAAGGGGGCTGTACTAGCAATAGCTTGAAGAAGTGTATTGGTGGAGTCGCGTCCCAGCTTAAAAGGAGTGGAGTACAAATGTGCTTGGTGATCTGGAGAAGCGATTAAAGAAGGCTAAGGAGCTAGAGAAGTGGAGAAGGGAAGCAATCTCGGATGACTCAGTGAGAAAGGAGGCAACTTGGAATTTTAAGGTGGATAGATTAAAAGAACAGTTAGACATGTATTGGAGGCAACGAGCGCACGTGAACTGGTTGCAGTATGGAGACCGAAACACAACTTATTTCCATAATGCTTGTTCGGTCGACGGAGAAGAAATAGAATAGGAAACATGCAAAGGGAGAATGGGGGTTGGGTGGTGGAAGAAGAGGAGAAGAGGGAGTTTATTTCTAACCATTTCTTTCAACTTTTCGGGTCCAACGCAATTTAATTTATGGGGAGCATTTGCAGCAACTCCCAGGCTGGCTGCAAAACCAAATACATCATATGGATATGAATGATAAGGCGATAGCGGAGTTCACGGCCGATGAGATAAAAAAATGCTCGGATGCCATTGGCGACCTCAAGGCCCCCAGGCGGATGGTATGCCACCGTCTTTTCAAGAAATATTGGGACATTGTCGGTGATCACCGATAGAGGAGGTTAAAGGTGTCCCCCGGTGGTAATCGGATGCCCTGGGGATGGAATGATACCATCATCTCGCCGATACCAAAGGTGGATAAACCGGAGAAGGTAACTGAGCTGAGACCCATTAGCTTGTGCAATGTTGTATACAAAGTAGTGTCGAAGGTACTTGCAAATCGGCTGAAGGCTGTGCTCCCAGAAATTATTACTCCCAATTAAGTGCATTTGTCCCGTGAAGGCTAATATCGATAATATTCTTATTGCTTATGAGCTCACCCACTACCTGTTAAACAAGAGGGAAGGAAATATGGGGTTTGCAGCTATTAAGTTGGATATGAGCAAGGCCTATGACAGAGTGGAGTGGTGTTTTTTTGAAGAAAATGATGCAACAGTTGGGGTTTCATGAGAAATGGATTTCCATGATTATGGAGTGCGTGACTACGGTTCAAGATGGGTGAAAGTTAACGGTGAGCTATCCGATAGCTTCACTCCGGAAAGAGGTCTTCGCCAAGGTGATCCATTATCACCGTATTTATTCCTCTTGTGTGCTGAAGCTTTCTCAGCTTTGCTGAAAAAAGGGGAGGAAGATGGTAGAATTTCAGGAGTTAAAATCTGCAATGGTGCACCAAGCATATCACACTTATTGTTCGCTGATGACTCTAATTTTGATTCGTGCGAATGAGGGGGATTGCAGGCATCTGCAGGATATACTCCAATTATATGAGAATTGCTCGGGCCAAGTCATAAACAAAGCAAAATCTGCCATACTATTCAGTAAGAACACCAGGCCGGAACAGAAGAAGGTGGTGTGTGATCTTTTACAGGTTACGAAGGAAACTATGAATGAAAGATATTTGGGATTGCCGGTTCATGTTGGCCAGTCCAAGATGAATACTTTCACGTACCTGAAAGACCGTATTTGGAAAAGGATGCAAGGGTGGAATGAAAGGTTCTTATCTTGGGCAGAGAAAGAGATTTTGATTAAGGGCGTGACGCAGGCAATCCCGACATTTGCTATGGGCTGCTTTGACCTGTCCAAGACTCTTTGCGATCAGATTGGTGCAATGATATGTCGGTTTTGGTGGAATCATCAGGAAGGGAAGCACAAGATACATTGGCTCAGCAAGGAACAGATGACCAAACCAAAGGAAGATGGTGGACTTGGCTTTAGAGATATCCACATGTTCAACATGGCTATGCTTGCTAAGCTGGGGTGGCGACTATGGCAAGACCCGGAATCACTTTGTGCTAGAGTGCTGAAAGCCAAGTATTTTCCAAACTCCCATGTGCTGGATGCTAAGCCGAAGAGTGGAATGTCTTACACCTGGAGAAGTATATTGAGCGGTCTGGATGTGGTTAGGAAGGGGATGATTTGGAGAGTGGGTGACGGAGTTGGAATTGACATGTGGTCCGACCCCTGGTTGCCAAGGGAACCCTCGAGAAGGCCGTTCACCCCGAGGAGACAGACAATATTGTCGGAAGTCTCATGCGACCTAATTGACCCGACTACCGTAATCGGGATGAAACAAATGCGGGACATTTTTTGGGAGGAGGATGCTGACCTGATCCTGGCACTACCCGTCCATCAAGGAAGAGAGAACACATTGGCATGGCACTTTGACAAGCATGGTGTGTTTAGTGTTAAGAGCGCCTATAGGGTGGCTCGGGAGAGTTGGTTGATGAGAAGAAATAGTAATAGCAACCGGGGGAGCAAAGAATACAGCCAAGATTCGGTGTGGAAAGCTATCCGAAACCGAAATGCCCCGGTAAAATCAAACACTTCATCCGGGCGCTTTGCTCATAATAGTCACCCGCCGCGGTGCAATCTGATCGGTCGAGGAATGAAAATTGACATCCGCCGCCTGCATGCTAAATCATATGGGAGAGGATGGAGGTCATCTATTTTTCAAGTGCCAGCTTGCTGAACAACTATGGGGACTGTTGGGCCTGGAGGCAAACAGATTGGAGCTTTCAGCTCTCCGCTCACCCAAAGAAGTACTGGAGAACATCCAAAGAGCTACAGAGAAAAAGAAAATCCTCATGATCACCGCCTTGTGGTTTACATGGACAGAGAGAAATATTATCAGGGAGGAAGGAAGAAGGAGGAGCCCCCAACTACTTGCTAGAAGCGTTGAGATATACGCCAAGGAGAACGAGGGGACTTATCACGCTGTACCTCCTCTGAACCAAATCCGACAACAGAAGCATTGGGAGAAGCCACCGATGGGCACTCTGAAGTTGAACTGTGACGCGTCTTTCTTGTCGGCAACACACAGTGGCAGCTGGGGAGTACTAATCAGAGATTCTGATGGCGATGTAGTCATGACTGGTAGAGGCAAGATCAATCATCTCCTCAGCCCTCTCCATGCGGAACTTATAGCATGTCTCCAGGGTATTCAGATGGCAGTAAATTTGGGCATCGGGCGGATCATAGTTGAAACGGATGCACAAGAAGTGGTCAAAGCTGTCAGCTCCAAGGCGTATGATGGTGCAGCCGTTGGCCATATCATTGAGGAGGTGAAGTCTTTGTTAGAATCAAATTTTATTGATTTCAAGTGTGTGTTCCGTAGTAGAGTCTGTAATCAAGCCGGCAACGAGTAATGAATGGAGCACCCAGTTTAAAAAAAAAAAAAAAAGACGGGGGCGTCCGAACCGTATTGCGAGGGCAAGAACAGGAATAATCGATGTGGGGAAAACAGCTAGCATTTGGGCTCCATGCGGCGAGGCCGCTTCGGTAGCAACGCGCGCATGGAGGCCATACGCCTACGAAGACCAAGTCGGGTCTGGTGGTGACATGTTTCAGGCTCAGCGCACACCTGTCCCGACTTGCCGCCCAGGATGCGCGCACCTCCCTCCATCTCTCTCACTCACACCTTCGTCAGACGTCAGCTAACACCAGCACCAACTTTAGAGGAGGGGACGATGCATCCATCGCTGCCCACCGCGCTGCCCAGCGCCAGCAGAAAAGGACGCGACGAGGTGAAGACAAACTAGCCAGCCAGTAGCAGTGTACAGTACTCGTAGTAGGCAAGCAAGGCGCGAGCCGCCCCAGCTGCCGGCCACGGCCAGTGCCACCGCGCGTTACGATACCATACCACGTGAGCGAGCGGGACAAACGACAAAAGTCGGAAACCAAACCAAAGCAAACCAAACCGTGTGCTCGGCGCTGCAATTACCCCGTTTCGGCCACAAAAACCCCGGGCGCCACGCGGAAAACCACGCGCCCACACCCGCGCGCCCACCGGACGACCTGACGGGCGACGGCATCTCCCTCCCGTCCCGCTCGCCTCCCGCCCCCGCGCTCGGCTTTTTATCACCAAAGCTTCCTCCCTCCCAGCGCCCCGCAACACAAGCGGCCTTGCCTCCGGTGATCACGAGGAAGGAACCCAACCCGAGAGAGCATCAGAGCAGCAGGAACACGAAGCAGCAACAGCAAAAGCTCACGGTCACCGACCGGTTAGTTCCGCGATGTGCCGCGCCACGTCGATAGAGGGCGTCTTCCTCCGCCCGTCCCCGTCCCCGCGCCTCGACATCCGCGCCTTCTACCTCCGCCTCTCCTCCTCCTCCTGCTCCCCTACCGCCACGGCGCCCACGGAGCTCACGCTCGTCTACCACCCGGCCATCGGCGGCGCGGCGCTGGGGCTCAACGGCCGCGCGCTCCCGCCGGCCGCGCCCGCGGAGGTCACGCTCCGCCGGGTCTCCGGCGGGGACGCGTACGCGAGCGCCGACCGCGTCGCCGCCGCCGAGGGCGCGCGCTTCGAGGTGCTCGCCGGCGAGGACGTCGCGGCGGAGGGCGTCTTCGCTCGCCGCCGCGGCGTCGAGGGGTGGCGCGTGGAGTGCCGCCGGGTGCCGGCGGCCTCGGTATCCGTGTGCGTAGCGGAGGTGGTGGTGCTCGCGGAGGGCGGCGTGCTGATACGGGACAAGGCCCGCGCGCCCGGCCGCGAGGATGCGGTGCGGGGCCACCAGGCTGGAGGGCATACCGGAGGAGGCCACGGACCTCGGCGGCTGGGGCCGCTGCGAGTGCGGCGCCTGCGGTGACGACGAAGACGACTACGGGTGGGAGGTGGTCGGGGACTCGTCGGACGACGGCGAGCCGTGGAAACACGAGGAGGAAGGGGAGATTGAGATGGAGACGGTGCGGTGGGCGATGGAGATGGGCGTCTGGGCCGTGTGCCTCGGCGTCGGCCTCCTCGCCACCGCCAGGCGGTTCCGGCGGAAACGCGCCTTCTGGTGACCGCCGCTGCCGGCTTCCTCCCGCCCCTGGCCAAGTCCAAGACCACATTTTGCCTGTAGCTTCAGGTGTAGCTTCGGAAATTCTGTACAGGTTTCGCAGAGATTTCACTCTGCTTCACGAGTGTACATTCTCTTTGTTTCCACGATCAAATCAACCAAGACTCGCCCTTTCTTCATCCTCTGCGTGTACTAATCCCACTGTCTGACTTGATCATCGCTGGTTAATTAGATGTTCTTCATCCTCGGCGTGCACCAAACCCACTGTCTGACATGTTCATCGCTGGTTAATTAATTAAATCTCTGGTTTTGACCTCAAAACATCCGAGTTTTGCGCGGCGATCGGTCGATCGCCGTTACGGTGCAATTATTTTTCAGCCAAGAACCCTCGTTTTGACCTCAAAACATCCGCGTTTTCCGCGACGATCGCCGTCACGGTGTAAGAGTTTTCAGTGCATCAGCTGGCAGGTTTGCGGGTCCTTATCCAGAAGACAGCAGCCAGGACCATAAAATTTCCTTACAACTACAGCAACTCATCAAAGGCTTAATTAGGCGCACACTGGTTTGAGGAACACGCCATCACACTGAGGAATGAGGATTCTTTTCATACCATTTTTGACTCCGATTTTCAAGGTCAGCAGCGGCAGCTTCAGCGAAACCAAACACGACTGACTAGCGGACAATACAAATTGCCATAGCAGAATAAAATCAAAGCACTCACACATACATGGGGATACAAATGCCATAGCAGAACTTGAGGTCCACTCAATCCATTCACATCACGAATATCTTTGATAGCGAAAGCACTCGTTATCTTTAGAGAAAACAATCAACAACATGAACAAGAAAACACAGCAGGCTTGCATGTGGATGGCAACCGAACCTTAGTTGTTTTCATAACACCCACAGGATACCTTGGTAATTTTCACCACAGATTACAACATGAATGACAAGCTACAATCTAAACTAGTTTAAGCATCTGAATCACTGTCTGAATCAGAATACAGTTCATAGGGTCTATTCCTGTTTGTGTTTGCTTCGAGTGGTGGAAGATCGTCATCTTCATCAGAATCTGGTTCCTCATCAATCTGGGCAGCAGTTTGTGCTTGTGTTCCTGCCTCTGAAGCTTCATTTGGAGTTGAGTTGAAAATAGCTGGCCTAATAATATAAGAAGGGACGAATTGGTCAGAAGACCAATTTCAGGATGTCAAGGTAAGCAACATTCAGCAAATGCTGAGACATGTGTACACGAACTGAAAATTTATAAGATTGGATCTCTAATCCTAGTTTTTGTTTCCTCTGCCATTACTACAAAATAGAAAATACGACACATAATTCAGCTATGTCAAAAATAATTCTTTCATGGACATTTGATCAGGTAAAAGCTAGATGTGCTGTTCAAATTTATTACTCCGTAACCCTTTCTTTTATTATTATAAGGCGAGTGAATTGTATATCCAAGATGCAAAGAATTAGATGACCGATGATGAGGCTTGTTGTAAAATAGATTTTGATTGATGCCAATGACATCCAGACCCAATGCGCGTAGTGCACAGGTAATTAAACCAGTCACTTTGTAAATCGGGGGTGCAATGCCATTTTGATATAGTTATATATGAGATAAGATATACCATCCGCAGCTTCAGACCTTCAGTCATAAAAAGTAGTTTTATCTCAGCCCAGATGGGTCTTGCACTGTTTCTGCTTATCGTTGGCCACTCAACAAAACCCTTCAAAACAGGAGGCAACCAAAGCAATGGGTGCAACTTATTCCATGTTGATTCTTCCTTTTATTTTTCATGTACACTCGATCAATTAACACAAAGGAAACCATTCATCATACACATTTGGTCATGAGGCAAGCAAATTGACATACAAAGCTGCACTAGCAAGTGGTTATTCTAAAAGATGTATCACGGTTTGTGGCACATTGATCGAAAGAATAGCAAGAACAACGATATTTACTGTCAGGTAACTTTAATGCAATGACCATGGTGATCCAGTACTCTTACCAAAATATCCCCTTTTTTGGGAACAACGTATCCTAATTTTCGATTGAACTGTTAAGCCAGAGCTGTGAGTACTTGCCATTATCCAGCTTAATTGCATCGAAACTTACCAATTACCAGACTTCTGCAGAGCCCGAACTTGTTCGTGGAAGAGGACTTGAGAGACAACACACGCAATCTTGCTCCCCGATTCCAGAGCCTGATCCCTTCCGCTGGCATCCACAACCACAAAGCTCCCTACGGATTTAGAGCGGACATATAGACTCAGAATAATCGTAAACCCAGTTCTACCCAGGAGAACTAATCAACTCCTTGCGAATCACTCACCGTTCTTGATCCAGAAGCTCTTCTGGAACTTGGCAGGGAACAAGGCCAGGGACTTGACGCCCTCGCCGTCCATCACCTAGCAAAAGCACGTCGGTCAGGAAGCTAAACGGTGCGCGACTGAACCCGGAAGCCCGGGGAGGCATCAATAAGCGCCTCACCTCGATGACGTTTGACCCCCGCAGCGTGAGGACCTGCATGATGCCCTCGCCCTCGGCGAGCGTGACCGCGGCGCCCTCGTCGCACGCCCGCCGCAGGTTCTTCCTCCCCGCCTTCATCTGTTCCTCTCCCCTCTTCGACGGGTACAAGGGGAGCGGGACCTTGCTTCCCGGGGACCGAAGCACAGGGAAAGAAGCGACGACGGGGGGCGGCGGTGGCGGTGGCGGCGGCGGCGGCCGAGGGGAGCGGAGCAAAATTGTCACGGGTCAGGAAAAGGCCTTTTTTTTTAGCAGATCTGTTAAAGGCCTTTTGGGCGAACAGCCTTCCCTGGTGGTGCGGATGCAAGTTGGGCTGGGGGCCTTTTTAGTTGTTAGGCTCGAATACACAATTAGCCCGTAGCAATTAACGACGTGATTTGGACTTTTTAGTCTTTTTCAGTTTTTTTCGTATTCCTTTTTTTGTTAGCGTAGAGTGTATACTATTACTACTTTTTATGTGCTCAAACTGAACAGTCAAGCGTGGTGAAGCCAGTGATCTGGATCTGTTTTTTTAGATATGGAGCTTTTCCAAACAGGTCTTTAACCACGTGATTTGGATCTTTTTGTTTTGTTTTGTTAATTATAGATGTATCTTGTCGATCTTGAATTGGATGCACGTAACAGTCAACAGGTGTTGGGACAACTGCCTGCAATATTAGAAGCGACGGTATCTTTTTCTCCGTGAGGCATGGAAGGGACATTTCTCGTAATCGCGTGCGTCATCATTTGATTTTCTTCACGACTGAGGCTGACTGTGTCTTGTTATTTGAGCAAATCAGGTGAACGCCGTCCCAAAGTTTACAAGGCGCCAACGAAACGACGACCACTGCCAACTGCGAAGCTACTCTTGAGTCTTCGTAATTTTTCAACATGAAGTTGGTAAGAGTTTTACTCACTTGGTTCTAAATTATAGTTCAATCTAGCTTTGCTAAAAGCTAAAAAGCTCTCTATATTTTTTTATAAAACTTTTAAAATATACAAAATATCTGAATGTATAGATGCTTTTCTTACGACAAACAGGCAGAGGAGCTAGCTTTGGTTTCTTGCAAGGAGCTATGCAAAACAGATGCTTAAAAAACGGCTCCTTGCAAGGATGTGAAGAAACTGGAGTCGAAAAAGTATCTTCTTCTGATTTTTCCTCACAAACTTTTTTTTTTGCAAAATTGGTACCAGAACCGAAAAAATAGCTTTTCCTCAAACTTAGAATAAATTACTCCAAAACTGGCATTGGAGCCGTCTTTTCAAACATTTTTTTGAACAATTTCAACTTTATCAGAAAAGCTACTTCACAAGAGAGGTTGAATCGAACTCTTTTGGAAACCTCATTAGACCCAATGTATTGCTTTGTTGTTGATTTATGCCTTCTGACTTGTATACATATATAGATCATAAATTTCACTTTCACAAATTGCTCTAAAGATCTTGCAAAAGCCATAGCTCCCATGATTTGATGTTTAGGGTGTAGCTAATCCAAGTACAGTCACTAAAGTGTAGCAGTATGCTTGTCTTGCGGCGTGGAACCTAACTACATGCATGCACCATTACTACGAAAGAACTATAGATGTAGCTTAGTTTTTTTTTTGTCTTTACAAATTGATTGGATTTTTAGAGATGATTGAGCCATCTCTAAAAATCAACTTGTAAAGGCGGTTGTATTTTGAGATGCCTTTACAAATCGTTATCTAAATACCATAAATTCAAGGCCACAAATATAATTTTTTTTTACCGGGTGAGATCTCACTGTACAGCCACACACACGATTTTGTTTGAGATAGTTCTGTTTCATAAACGTAACCTAGACACGCATTTTTAGAGGCGTTGGAAAATAGAGCCGCCTTTAAAATTGAGAGCATTTATAAAGGCCGTTAAAAATAACCACCACATCTGTAAAAATATTTCTAAATGCTACTCGGTTCAAATGCCACTATAGATTGATGAGCCGCCGCCTTAAAGAAAAAGGACCCGTCGCGCGCTAGAAAATCAATTCGATATGTGATAGCGCGCAGGTTCAGTAATAATTTTGTGTTTTCGTGTCCCTGTTGGAATTGAACCCAACGCCCTTTTCTGCCACTGGAATCCTGTTCGCCGAAACACGGATCGGATCGGACATCGGGCAGTGCTAGAGATGCCGGATGCGTGCGCGACCACAACAAAGACGCGACGGCATCACTTGCCACAACCGTCAAAGCATGGTCGGCCGCCGTACGTGCCGATGCTGGCACTTCCTTGCTTGTTTTGAAAAAAAAAAATAACCTTCTCTTCTCCCAGATCTTGCTTGTATTGTCCGTGGCGTGACCGTGTCTGCCTGCCTTCCTGGCCGTCGTTGCATTGTTGGTTTCGCGGTCCACGTCAGGACGAGAATCTCTAGCGCTAGCAGTGTACTGGAGCTAGTGGCCAATGCACACATGCACCATCCACCCAACTGTACTGTGTCTGCGTACTGTACTTGACTTGTTCCACGTACGGTCGTTGCAGGCGTCCACCAACACGTTTCGCCATGCATGCATCACGAGCACGCACAACGACAAAAAGGCCGCCAGCGGCGGAGGCGCGGAGCTACTCGTCGTGACGCCGCCGCTGGCTGCCGCTTGCCGGCCTGCGCGCTCGCACGTGGACGCGGCGGTCCCGGCCGGCCGGTCACGGGCAGGCTGCCAGGCTCCCATGCGCTCCAGTCCCAGCCATGGACGGACGCGCGCGCACGCGACGACGGCCGCGCCGGCGTTGGACCCTTGTGCGTTGTGCCAGGTCGCGGGCATGCAGGCTGCCTCGCTGGCCGCCGCCCGCCGCGGCGCCAACAAACCACCGCCTCCAGTCGGCGGGTCGTACGGCGCCGACGGATCCGAGCCGCTGCTGTAGCCGGCGGTGGGCCCGGAGAGCAGGGCCTGCCCGTTTCGTACGAGCGGACGTACCCGGCCGTGGTACTTGGGTCCGGCTCGCTCCGAGCCAGCGAAGCGCAGCCCGCAGCAGCAGGGCTACCCCGCGGTCCGCACTGGATCCCATCTGGACGGGAGACCTGGTGGCCGCGCTGTGTCCCAGCCGCGCGCACGGCACACCACATGCTACTCGTGGCTGTGGAATGCGTATAGCCTTTTGTGTTGCTCTGTTCCTGCACACATTTTCTCCTGTTTTTTCACCTTGGTGTCTCTGTCTTAGCCTAGAAGTGGACAGCAAGCCCATCGTGTTAGACCAAATCGAGAGCATCTATATACAATCACTTCATCGTAATAACAAAAAATTTCAATACCGAACCCTTACAAGTTTGTGTTGCATATTATAGAATCCAAAAGTAAAGGTTTAAATCATGAACCATGTTAGTGTCTACGAAAAAATACGAAATTATGTCCACATCGCCAACCACTTTTATGTTTACCCCTCAATGTTACTCTAAAATAATCTTTCTAATACATAAATTTTTGACTTGGTATCTCCTTTTTTAATCGGTATTTACTATGCGATAATAACGCTTCCAATACTTGCCCTTGTATATATACTAGTTTGATTTCTATCCTAGTATGTCTTTGCCAGATATCTCATCTATCATATATCTTATTTATCCTCTAGCTATTATTGGCTATGTTGACGCTATTGCCATCGCAATCATAATCTTATCTATTCTCTGTCCATTATTTGGCCAACTTTTGTGTGCCATTGTCTACTGCAAACACGAGTATGTGGATTTTTAAGAAACTTGTATCGGTATAATCTTTTGAACGTGATCATAGGTATACAATGCATATGAGTGGATTTACATGGATGACCAGATGATATATCAGCCAGTTTTATCACGTGTTTGAAAAAAATATATTTAGAAGTATTTTTGAAGCTCAGCGTCCTTTCCTATTGCCAGGGACAATAATAAAAAAGAAAACATTTCCAGCCACAGAAAGGCGCCCCGCACACGATCCTGATCACAGACCAATATCGGGAGGCGGAGATCTCTCAGACAGTCGGCTGCATCCGCCACACCGAGCCACTCCAGTCTCTCGCAGCCACCACGCACAGCTGAGACTGCCATCGCGGGCCCCACATATCTGGGCCCACCCGTCATCAGCTGTACCTCTGGTAAACAAACCATTTAGACCCCGCCTTCCGGGTCCCACGCCGGCCACGTCACGCCAAAATAATTACCCTCTCTTCTTTCCCAAAATCCCCACTCCTCTTTCTCCTCTCAACTCATCTCCCCCCAGTCTCCCCCTCCCTCCCTCTCTCTCTCTCCCCTCGCTTCTCTCTCCAGGCCCCAGCGCGCGACACGACACGGGTCAAGCTCCCAGCCGCCGCCGGCGATCGCCGGAGCTCGGTGGCGGTGCTGCCGAGCACGCTCCGCGAGGAACCATGGTGAGGAGCGGGAGCATGCGGCGGTCCTGGGCGCCCACGCCCGCTCCCAGGCAGGCGGCGGCGCAGGCGTTCACCGTGTCTCCCGCCGACTACAGGCTGCTGGAGGAAGTGGGCTACGGCGCCAACGCCGTCGTATACCGCGCGGAATTCATTCCCACCCGCCAGACGGTCGCTGTGAAGTGCCTGGATCTCGATCGGGTCAACAGTAACCTCGTGAGCTCATCTGGAAACTTCATTCCTTCGTCGCTCGATTCCTAGGGTTCGACAGTGATTGTTGGTTTTTGCTAATGGTAGATGTAGAGGTGAGATAAAATAAGCACCTGATATTGATGCGATTAGTTGAATGATCGATCTAACGGTAGACCTTTTGTTTTGCCGAAGCGATTAGCTCAACAGTCTGGCTCTTCCCTAGTTCACTATCGTTACTTGTTAGAGGAGTTGGGGATAATCAGGAAACTTGACCGCTTCAATTCTTAGTTTTGCCATCGGTCTCGGTTGGCTCGCTTGAACACTTGATGCTTGCCACTTGCAATTACGCCTGCAGCTACCTTGGGTCTTCTAGGGTGGGATGCATTACTTTCTTAGTGATCTAGATTAGTTGTGCTACAAAGTTGCTATATCCTTTTTTTTTAATTTAGCTTTTATTACGAAAAAAATTGTACTCCTATTGGCGTGGATCCTTGCAGCATCTTGTGTTAGCTAGCCTAACATCACCAGAACCTGTACATGAAAACAGTTTTCAGAATAATAACTAAGCACATGGACTGTTTTAAGCCAATTTTGGTTTCTTGCTCTGCCACTTTGTAAAAAGGGATACTGTCATTAATGTCTCACTGTAGTATATATATCTATTGTATGCAGGATGATGTAAGAAAGGAGACTCAAACTATGAGCTTGATAGATCACCCTAACGTCATCAGGTCTTACTGCTCATTTGTTGTGGGTCATAATCTTTGGGTGGTAATGCCATTCATGTCAGAGGGTTCATGTTTGCACCTAATGAAGGTTGCATATCCTGATGGTTTTGAGGAGCCAGTTATCGCCTCTATTCTAAAGGAAACACTCAAAGCTCTAGATTACCTCCATAGACAAGGACATATTCATCGTGATGTGAAGGTTAGCTCTGTAGGATTTGTTTGAGACTAGTTTTCGCAGTGCTTTTTTCTCAAACATATCATTGTTGCAGGCAGGTAATATCCTTATCGATAGTCCTGGTGTAGTCAAGCTTGGGGACTTTGGTGTCTCTGCTTGCATGTTTGATAGGGGTGATAGGCAAAGGGCTAGGAATACATTTGTTGGAACACCATGCTGGTAACTATGTCTCCTTTCTATAAAATTCTTCTGCTAGTGGTTCAATAGAAATTATTTTATTTTATGCATGTTTTGACATTTTTTTTTTACTTGGTGTTTAGGATGGCTCCAGAAGTTCTCCAGCCTGGAACTGGATATAATTTCAAGTACGTGCTGAATATCAGTACCTATCTTATGTTTTCTACCCACACATGCTTAGTTCTGCTTGACAATTCACATTGCTTAGTAAACTTGAGATCGAGCAAATACTATATTGTTATTTAATTTTACTTGTCGTGTTTAAATATGAGTGCAGCACATCATCAAGTTGGAACTCTTCCCAGAAACTAGGTGATCACTAGGTTCTGGTTGGTTCTAGTTTGAGGTTTCTGAGAAAACTTCCCTATTATCATTTTTCACTTATACTGATTATGACTTTACTGATATAATAATCATATTTTTTTAATGCGTTGTAACTTTTTTATGTGTACTTTTACTTTTCTTGGTTGCTACTGTAAGCTACATCTTCTAACAACTATCGACTCTTTTGGACAGAGCTGATATATGGTCATTTGGAATAACTGCACTGGAGCTGGCACATGGACATGCTCCCTTTTCGAAGTACCCTCCTATGAAGGTAACGGGGCATTTGCTCATTGCAAATTAAGATCTTAAATCTTTTTTTTTTCCTTTTTGCTATTATGGAATAGAGCAGTGTAATAATAGTTCCCAGGGAGTGTGGATGCTTGATGATTGATTGCACAAGTTTTCTTTTATTTGAAATTTCATGAAGTACCTTATTTTCAAAGTTAGAGTGCAAGCATATGTGGTCTTAATCATTTTGATATGCGATCTTAGTATTACTAATTAGAGACTCTTTTTGTGCCCTACACATTAATCCTTACAGGACACACTAGAGAAAGAGAGAAATTCTCCCATGGGCACACAGTATTTTGTGAATACTTATTTAGACTTGCTGATTGCCACCAGCTTGTAAAACTATTATAGGTGTCAGATTGTCTTATCATTGAAGTTAGCTATCCAACATTACAAACTTTCTGGTTCAATAACTATTTCCACGAAGTTCACTTAATCATGTGTGTGAATTCAGTGTTAACTGGTGATTTACTTCGTGGCTCAGGTTCTTCTCATGACGCTTCAAAATGCTCCTCCAGGTCTTGACTATGACCGTGATAAAAGATTCTCAAAGGTAGTACTAGTCCTTTTGGTTAATTCTTGGGCAGTGAATGCTTTTAATTATAGTTTTCTGTCACAATCTTTCTGTTCTAGAATGTTGTTTCAGTCATTATTCTGGGCATTAGAATGAAAGTTTTTCAGTTGTAATCAGTCCTTCAAGGAAATGGTCGCGATGTGCTTGGTGAAAGATCAAACAAAGAGGCCAACAGCTGAAAATTACTTAAGCATTCCTTTTTCAAGAATGCAAAACCTCCAGAGCTAACTGTTAAGAGCATTTTAACTGATTTGCCACCTCTTTGGGATCGTGTAAAGGCACTCCAGGTTAGTTTCTATGTACTGTTCTTATTTCTCTTTTACATAATGCTTGTGATAGTTTTCCCTTACTGAATGATTCTGTATTTTCAGCTAAAGGATGCAGCACAGCTAGCTTTGAAGAGAATGCCTTCTTCAGAACAAGAAGCACTTTCCATGGTTCGTGAAATTGTACTTTGCCTAACTTTCTCTACACAAACTTTTTTTTTTCTTTCTGAAGCAGGCTAGCTGCATCCTTCATATTTGTGAATCTTTCAGCTAAAAGACGTGGCTTGAAAAACAATCATAAAAGCTGGTAGGAATATATATGACCAACATGGTTGCTTTATATTAAAAAAGGAAATTTAGACTGTGATAGTAGTATGTCAATGCCCGAGTATGCTAGGTATTTCATAATGTTTATTGGTTGAGCAAGGACTGGGGGAGCAATTGGGAATCATGCTACAAAAAGATTCATTTCGCAACCCATACGGTGTTAGCTTCTTAGGGATAAAATTGATGCAATAAAACGTCCGCTCAGTAAGCTGTGTGGCGTGACTCTTTGTGGTAAAGTAGATGACTAAAACATGTTTTAGCAGAAGAAATGGTTCATATGAAATATCTATTTAGCTCGTTCTGGGAGGCACTTCTATTCCCTACTATGAATACCTCTTCAGAGCTGCAGAAATTTGAAAGCACAACCCAAGGGTGGATTCTGAAAGCTAAGCTTTGAACACCCCAATATCCGTGCGACTTGAGTATATGGATATGACACATGACTATCAATTTTCATTTTTCATATATAAACAATCAACTAACATTATGTTTAGTTGCTTAGATAATACCATGACCACTCACAAGATGTATTTTGCTTACTGTATTGTTTCATTAGGACACCATTATGTATTTTCATAGGCATATATCCAATATCTATTTCCATCCTTAAATCTATCTATGTGACTATTTCTGAAGTTTTGATGGTTTATGTGACAGAGTGAGTACCAACGAGGTGTCAGTGCATGGAACTTTGATATTGAGGATTTAAAGGCTCAGGCATCACTGGTAGGTTTTCTTATCTTCTATCCCTGTGATGCCTTACTCGTATGTTCTAAAGTTGGCAGTGTTTTTGCCTTACAAGTATGCTATATAACTTTGCAGATTTGTGATGATGATCCACCTGAATTAAAAGAAGACGATGACACTGCTAGAATAACTGGCATTGATAAGGTTTGCTTGACTCCTGTTTCTTTATTTTAAAAAATTAGCTCCAAATGTTGGATTCAGACAGTAAGACATGTTTAATGGGGCGTAGATCTGTGGATGTGTTTCTGGATTTGCTCAATGGATACTAAAAAAAAAAAAAAAGAAATGCAATTCTTTTGTTTATATTTCACAGTTTTTCGCTATTTGGAGCGAAAGGCATCTGCTTGCTCTGTGTGTTTTTATACGCAAGAGAAAATTATGGTTGATGTGCAAGTCATTTTCTGAATGCGCTATTACCAGGACACATCTTCTGACGGATGTTTTGGAAAGCCAACACCATCGAATGGAAATAACTGCAGGTTGAGTGAAGCTATAACGTTTTAGATCCTTTGGTTTTAAATATTAACTTTGTTCTCAATAGTTTTCTGTTTTTTCATTCTCCATATTGAGTTATCTGAATACATAGGGATCAGTGGGCCTCCATGCATATTTCAGTTGCTGTAGGGTAGTTCATTTATAGTCTTCTGTTGTGTTTCAGTGAGCGTGCTTTTTTTGGCAGCAAATCCATGTCAAAATGGCCCTGAAACAAGCAACAATGGGAGCGCCTATAGTGAAAGGAAGGCTGATGGACCTATAAACCCAGGATCAGAAAATGATTCATTGCCCTCTACATCGAAGCATGATCCTGATGGGAAAGATAGTAGAAGTGAAGCCAGACAAAAACAGAGGACATACTCAGGTCCAGTTCTGCAATCTGGTCCGCATAATAGTTCGATGACTGAAAGGGGCCACATTATTGAAAGGTGTGCCTAACAAACTTTACTCAACATGTTCTATTTTAATTATCCGATTTACTTTAGTATGACTTACATTCTGTTAATAAAAACCTTTGGTTTCAACTTTCAATAATTCTTAGCTTCTGAAGAAGCATCACAGAACTTGGATACATGGGTCTTAGGGCACTAAACATCATTTTGATTTCTGAGTTCTTGGAAAATACATGTTGACATTAGCGTATGCATTGTATATTCGAAGATTCTTTTTATCATCAATATTACTTATGGCAGGGATGTACGAGTTCAACCTGCATCTGATAAACAGAAGAATGGTACAAGAAGGGCCAACAATCTTAGTGGTCCTCTGTCACATTCAAGTCGCTCTTCTGCAAATAGTCTTTCAAGAGCCAATAATCTTAGTGGTCCTCTGTCACTTCCAACTCGCGCTTCTGCAAATAGTCTTTCTGCTCCTATTCGATCGTCTGCAGGTAGGATTTAAACCTTCAATTGCTGTTTCCTTTTATCTATGTATAGGCTTGCCTGTACATTGTTGTTAATGTAGCATTGCAGGATATGTAAGTAGCATGTAAGTTGTGCTTGACTTTTGGAATTTAAACCTAGCCCTTAATTTATTATGGCAATTGCTCTATTTATTTTTGCGTTAAGGCATGATATCCTGTTGGCTATACAGGTTATGTAGGCTCTTTGGGTGATAAGCCTAAACGCATTATGGTGGAAATTAAAGGCCGCTTCTCAGTGACATCTGAGAATGTGGATCTTGCAAAGGTGGGTTGCCCTCCCTTAACAAGATCAGTAGATCATCACAGCAAATAATCTAAACAAGTCTACTTCACAGGTTCCAGAAATTCCAGGGAGCAGCTCCTCACACAAATTGCAAGAGGTAAGAGTTTTGCCATGGTCCGTTGTTCATAAGGCTCTGTTACACTCTACTCAGATATATCCATTCAGCATGACCATTACTGGGGATTTTCAGGGGCCTTCACTGAGGAAATCAGCTAGTGTCGGTAATTGGTCAGTGAATGATAAGACAATGGTACACTATCTTCTCAAATTGTACTTATTACAAACTAAAGCTTCTAAATACCTTCTGTGCATTTAAATGCTAAATTTTATCTCAGTAGCAATGCTGTTGGGATTTTGTTATATCCGGGAGCAAAACTGCTTCCTTGATCTTCAAGAAAGAGCACACAGTTTTGTCACTGGGAATTTTGCTATTTTCAGTCTGCTAATCATCAACGGAAGGAACTCTGCAATAGTTCTGTATCTACATCAATTCTGATTCCCCATCTTCAAAACCTTGTGAAGCAGACTGCATTCCAGCAAGTATGCAACAAACTAAATATATTTTAAGCATGTCCATTTATCTGTAGCCTTTTAACGTTTTCCAATTTCCTCGCTACAGGATCTGATTACAAACCTACTAAGTAGCTTGCAGCAAAATGAGAGAGTTGATGGTATTTTTTCTCTGTGCTGCTGAATACACTTTTCTTTTCTTTTCTTTTCTCAAATTATTATTAAAACCATTGATTTTACCCAGCAGCTCAGTCAAGAGTTCAGAGCACAGGGAGTGATACAGTGGTAAGTACAAGCTCAGCTTAGTATCAGAATTTGCCCCCATGGAAAAATAATGATGGCAAACTCATAAATGTATTCACGAATATTTTGGCAGGTTGAAGCTGCCACTGCTGAGAGAGAACACTCGTTACTTGTTAAAATTTTTGAATTACAATCTAGGTAGGTCCCTTCTGTTTATAAGATGGCAATCGCATCTTCAATAATTCAAAATTTAAACTTTGAAATCTTCCCTCATGTTTAGAAGAATAATTTTTCTCATGTCATGTTTTCTATCTTTTGTGACTGTATCATGACATCTCAATTGATATTTAGCTGTGAGATATACCGGGTAATTTTCTATGTCTGAACTTTGGAAATCCTGTGAACTTCAATAGATTTGGGACTTGTACCCTGAACTGATTTCATATTAAAATCGACCTACAATTCTACAAATACTAGGACCCATGAATTTCCTTGTTTTTGAGTTTGGTATGCTCTAGAAGCTCTAATATTTTATTTATATGTTTATTCTTAACTAACTCTTGTCTTGTTTCATTGTTTTTAATTTATAGCGATGATTATTTGTGGTAAAAGATGGTAATGTTTTCTCCCCTTGCAGGATGATTTCTTTAACTGACGAATTAATTGCGACAAAGCTGAAGCATGTTCAGGTCTGTATCTCGTCATTTCTAGCTAACCTTCTTCACTGTGTCCGCACTCAGAAACACATAGAGTAGGTTCTTATTATTTTGTTTGCATTATTTAATAGCCCCCTCAAGAAAAAAATAGTGATAGTAACTAGTAACACTATAGCTCTTAGACCCTTGGGTTGTTTTACTGTGTTATTTTGCTGTGGGCTACAGTTGTTTCTAGAGAATCTTTTTCCCATATTAATAAGATATTGCCTCCTTGCAATGCCTCGCAAAAACATGCTTTCAGCACCATAATAAGCGATTAATTTAGGCAATTGTGTACTTGTCTGACTTATGATCCCCTGTGTTGCTATCAGCTGCAAGAAGAGCTAAATGCACTGTACTGCCAAGAAGAAATTGTCGACATGAGAGAGGATGAAAACGAAGAAGCATGATGTGGTGAAGCCTCCCTTTTTCTTACTACTAGGAGGGGACTAAAAACCACATTGTCCCGGGCCCATGCAATTTGAGGTTTGGCCCATGCAATTGAGGTTTGGCTAGCTGGCTGCGTACAGGGACTTGAAGGATTATTTGGTGCTCTGCTGAGCCAGCCAACTCCGAGCGCATCGAAGAACCTGCAGTGAGTTTGGAGGACCGGGGAGACCTCTGTCTCTACGGGGTCTATATGATAATTGGCCTCGGATTGAGCTGTTATGTATATTCAGTCGACCCGTTGCGTTCGAGTTTGGTTTGTTCAGTGAGTTTTTAGGCGTCTTGCGATGTGTATTCGTTTTGGTCGCATGCGATGGCTATGACGCCAGCCTCAAGTATAGGTACTCCTACAGTATAGCCGTATAGTAGCATTTGGACTTGTACCTCAGCAGTCAGAAAGACTGCGACAATAATTTAATTGCATCGCGTCTATAGACAGCGGAATGCATTGAGTAGGTACTGTACTAGTACTGTATACAAGGTCTGTCCCAGCATCGAGCCTTTCGGCTGGGACCCTCTGAGATACTCTGCCTCATGATCAGCTTTATGGAAGACATGAAGGTCATGATTGTTTTTTCAACCTTTTTAATGATGTTTTAATAATAGTACAAGCACTGTTTTATTTAAAAGAAAAGCATTTCTAACACTTAGATGAGACAAAGCATCTAAGGGGCTGTTTGTTTCCTAGAAAATTTTGCCTCACCAGGCAACAATCTTAGGCCGTCAATTTTGAGTGTCTGGTGACTGGTTGTACAGATTGGTTGCAAGACGGCGACCAAACATGTTTGATTTGTGAATTGTAAACCTTGTCTGGTTCAGGAGCGGTCTCAGGCATCGATTCCGGAAGTCTGGCCCAGATGGAGCTGCCTTGCCCACGATAGACACGTTGGGTGTCATGCCCACGATTGGCGGGCGGATGCCCAGATAGATCGAACCCGGATCGGATAGTACATGCTCCTGTGACTGTAGTCCTGGTAATCTCGTTTAAAAATTCCAGCCTTGGTTTGACCGAGGTCAGAACAACAAATTTGTGTCAGAGTAGTAGTAAACCATGGCCATTGATTAGGAGGGGCCGAGGGGGTTAATGGACAACCTACGTATTCCTCCGAGGCTTCAACGTGCAGCTGGGGCGTGGAGATGGAGCAAGCCGGAGAGCGAGCGGTCAGGCGACAATTTTCAACACCTAACCCCGGTCCAAACCCATCAATTGCATTACTCCTACATTGCCTTGGAAAAGTCTGAAAAAAATGTCCGTCATGGTCCGGCTCCCTGACCCGGTCTGATTTCTGAATCCTGACCAGGACAGCACGTAGTAGGAGTACTCCTACTAGTAGGCATGTCTGCGTCGCTGTGCACCCTACGAGTACTGTAGCTAGAAATAGTTGGCATGCAGTGAAGGGACGAGGGATCCAGCAGCAGCAATCATCATCGAGGACAAAAGGCTTGTGAAAAGCTGTGAAAGAAGACGAGGAGGATGGCTGAAGCTTGCATGTCTCCTTTCTATGTCTCCTTTGGTGTCTCCGCACACGTGGAGGCCTTCCATTCGTTCCCCGCCAGAGATGGACCCTCGTTTATTTTTCCGTCAGCGCTGCACGTTACCAGGAAACGGAGCCGCTACTGACGACGTGCATATCAGTTTCTGACCTCACAATAAATTCCCGCCAGTTGGGAGGCAAAAGGCGGTAGCCTCTAAAAATTGGCGCCAATTTATCATAGTTAGTTGCATCTACATACGGAAAGGGTATTAGATTAGCATTCTTCTCGTTTTATCAATCTATACACATACACAACAATGGCCTCTCCGCTAGTTCTCTCCCTGCAACCTGACGAGACCAGCTACATGGAGGCATCTTAGCCGATTCCCCCCGTGCCTAACGAGGCTAACTACAGGGAGGAGGATGTGGAGGTCTGGCAGAGAGACGCAGCAGCAATGGCGAGTTCCCCAGCCGCACGGCAAAGTGCGGAGGGGCGCGGCGGCACGGCGGGCCACGCGGAGGGGAACTGAACAAGGGCTAGGCGGACGATCTATACCAGGACGGAGAGGCCCATGCCGGTTTCAGGGATCAGGGGCGACAGAAATGGAGAAGGAGGATCCTAGGGCTCCGTTTCCTTCTAACGTGCGGCGCGGACGGAGAAAAAGAGGGCCCATCTCTGAAGCGGCAACGAATCAATGACTTCCACGTGTGCAGAGACATAGAACGGGACACGGGAAGGAGACACGCAAGTTGCAGCCGAGGAGGATAGGATTGGTGTGCCTGCCATGCCAAGCAGATCCTACTAGTACATGTTCGCGGCTTTTCAGGTTTATTAGATTGTCTCCATGCCGGTTTCAGGGATCAGAAATTCACAGAAATCCAGAAGAGGATCCTAGGTGTACTGTACTTTTTAAATATAATTAATAGTATAGTAAATACGGAAAAAAGATTCGGCGTGGCTTCATACGGTGAAAAGGGATGCCTCCAATTTCGTGACCCGTCAGGCAACCCATGTCTGGTCAGTGGTCACCCACGGTGATTTCTGTTCCCCAAAAGGCCTACGTTGGACGGTTATAGGGCTACTAGTACGTACTACTCCTTACTATACCATCTGCACAAGGATGCCTTTGCTTTTGGCTCACGTTCTACTGGCTCTGGCAGTAGTACTTCAATAACCTTCGTATGATTGGATCTGCTATTGTTAATTGCTATTGTTAATTGTTAATAGTTAGCAGCTGAATTTGTATGAGTAGATCAGATCAACTAATTAGCTGGAGGTTCACCGCCAACCACCTTGTGTTAGCAACATAAGAGTATATGAATTTAATAACAACTTTCCGCTAAGTACAAGTGAATCTAAACAACGCTACATCGAATCAAACTTTTTAGGTTTAATTTAGTTTATATCAAGTATTAATTTACCTTACTTGAGGTCTTGTTCGTTTGATGTTGAGATGAGAGGGATTGAAGGGGTTAGAGAGAGATTTTGACTTGTAGGGATTAAATCCCTCTCAATCCTTTCAAAAACATGATTTGAGAATATTATTACCATTTATGAATTCAAATGGATATGCTACAAAAATATATTTTATAATACGTTTAACTGTAATTATTTGGTGTCATAAATATTTTTTATATACTTAGTCAGAAGTTAATGTGTATTGATTCACAAGAAGCTAGAATCACCTCTTTTTAAAACGTTGGAGGTAGTGGTGACACTGGTAACTATTTTGAGCACAATGCTATTTGATACTAGGATTCAGGACCTGTTAATATCGGGGATGATTGTTAGCTGCTAAAAATTAGTTTTAGGTAATCCAAACATGATGAGTAACCATAGGGTGAAAATTTAGATAAGCCATTGTTGGCTTAGGGCCTGTTTGTTTCACTAGGACTAAAGTTTAGTGACTAAAATTTAGTCCGTTTTAGTCTCTAAACTTCCAAACACCACTTGCCTTTAGAGGTGCTAAACTTTAGTAGCTTTAGTCAAGAAAAGAGGAACTAAAAGGACTAAAGCCCAAGTTGTGAGAGCACATATCCCTCTTAAATGCGCTTTTAGTCCCTAGAACCAAACACACTAAGACTAAACTTTAGAGACTAAACTTTAGTGACTAAAGAAAACAAACAGGCCCTTAGTTATTAGTCCATTAAACAAGCACAACTAGCTAAGCGATCAATGAGTGCACTTCAAATACTCTCTCAGTTTTTTTTTCCTAATTAAATGTGTTATGTGAAAAGAACGGAGGGAGTTAACCATTACGCCCAAACTATCCAAACGCCATTTTTCTAGTAA
>JADLZL010006042.1:0-13657 GCA_015844335.1 Chrysopogon serrulatus | reverse complement strand
AGCTGACGAACACGAGCACTGGTTAGAACACACGCGAACGCTTGGAACACAATGGACACAGAGGTTTTGGTGCTGCAAGAACTGGCAGCGTTTTCTGTTGTATTGGTACTTATTGAATGAAAGAACAGAGCAGCACGATCACAACACGTAGTTGCGGGAATTCAGCGCGTCCATCCCCACGCTCCGCAACGCCGGCCATGCCGCATGCTCAGGCTCGTGGGCGAGCGAGTCTCACGCCACGGCCTCCTACGCGCGCGGCAGTCACATCCCGACGCTCGCGCGCATGCATCAACTGAAAGAGGGAAACATGCAGAAAATGAAAACGGCACAAGACTTATCTAACAAATCTCCTCCTAAGCCTTGTGCAAGTGCTGTACACTACGAACCCCAATTCGAGAGCGTAATTCACAGAAGCGCTCCCGTGTCAGGGCCTTTGTCTCGATGTCCGCCAGCTGCTCCTCTGTCCCAATGGACTCGATCTTCACCCTGCCATCCTCGACGCACTCTCGAATGAAATGATACCTGACGTCGATGTGTTTGCTGCGGTCGTGGAAGACGGGGTTGCAGCTGAGGGCGATGGCGGACTCGTTGTCGATCTTCAGACTGGTGGCGCCAGCTTCCTTGCCTCTGAGTTCTGCAATCAGCCGTGCCAACCAAATGCCCTGGCATGCTGCAGTGGTTCCAGCCATGTACTCTGCCTCGCAGGAGGACAGGGCCACGACCTTTTGCTTTTGTGACTGCCAGGTGATCACATTGTTGCCGAGGAAGAAGAGAACGCCGGTAGTGCTCCTCCTTGTGTCAACGTCCCCTGCCATGTCACTATCGCTGTAGCCGACTAGCAGGGCCTCCTCCTTCTTCTTCCTCTGATAGTAGCAGCCGTGGTCAAGTGTCCCCGAGATGTATCTGAGGATTCTCTTCACAGCTCCCAAGTGCTCGGTGGTAGGATTCTCCATGAAACGGCTTACATAACCGACCGAGTATGCCAAGTCTGGTCTCGAGTTCACCAAATATCGCAACGATCCCACAATGCTTCTGTAATGAGTTGAATCGACTGCAGGGGATGTGCTTAGCTTACTGAGTTTTAGGCGGGGTTCCATGGGAGTGCAGCTCGGCTTGCACCCAGTCAGTCCCGCCATCTCCAGGATCTTGGCGGCGTATGCGCTCGGCACACAGTGATGCCTTCCTCCGATTGGGTCACCTCCAGGCCGAGGTAGTAGTGTAGGAGCCCCCAGGTCGCTCATCTTGAATGTGGACTTCATCTCCATCTTGAAAGTGTCGATGTCGATCTGGTTGCCGCCGGCAATGATGAGGTCATCGACATAAACCCCCCACCACTAGCCGGGCGTGCACCAGAACCCCGAAGGTAGACGGGCGTGTTCAGATGCACTCCTTTGAAGCCGAGCGCGATCAAGGACTCGTCGAGCTTGGCGTACCAGGCCCCGGGTGCTTGTCGGAGACCGTCAAGTGCCTTGATGAGGCGGAGCACCTTGTGTTCGTGCCCGCGCAGGATGAACCCGGGGCTGCTCGACGTACCTCTTCCCGGAGCACGCCCGTTGAGGAACGCGGACTTGACGTCCATGTGGTGGACAGCTCATCCCTCGCAGGCTGCGTGCGCCAGGAGTAGCCGGACCGATTCAAGCCGTGCGACCGGGGCGTAGACCTCGTCGAAGTCGATGCCTTGGCGTTGTACGTACCCCTTTGCGACGAGCCGGGCCTTGTGCTTGGTGACGATGCCAGCCGCGTCCTTCTTTGTTTTGTAGACCCACTTGAGGCCTATCGGTCTGGTGCGCGACGGCGGCTCGACGAGCTCCCCCAGGTGCCGCTTGCTTCAATGGACGTCATCTCGTCCAGCATGGCGTGCCTCCAGCATTCATGACGACGCGCCTCCTCCAGCGTCGCGGGCTCGACGTCGCTATGCGGCAGGAGCCGTTCCTCCAGTCCCGCGGCGGCGAGACCGGGGATCGGGCCTGAGCCGATCACGTTGTCGACGCGGCGGAATCGGAGAGGCGCGCCGTCGCCGTGGTCGACGCCTAGGTACTCGCTGGCGGAGGTCCCTGGCGGAGACGCGAACTCGACACCGCATGACGCCGCGGGTGCGGAGGCTGATGGAGGTGTCGCTGGTGCCGGGAAGCCGCGCCTGGTGAAGGTGACGCAGCGCGCCCGCCGGGACGACCCCTGGTGGAGGAGCTGATCACCTCCGCCTCCGGCAACGCTGGTTCCTCGATGACGAAGTCCGCCGGCTCGGCGTCGTCTTGCGGCGGACCACGCCCACTGCGCGGATTCGTCGAAGATGACGCCCGGTTGACATGAACGAACGCGCCGGGTCGTAGACTCTGAGGCCTTGGACCCCGGCTCGTATCCGACGAACACCATCTTCCGGCTGCGATCATCAAGCTTGTGGAGGTGCGGCGTGTTTACCTTAACATGGGCAATACACCCGAAGGTACGGAGGTGCTGAACGTTCGGCGCGCTCCCGGTCCACAGCTGATACGGCGTCTTCCCTTGGATGCTCTTGGACGACGACCTGTTGAGCAGGTACACGGCCGTCGTCACTGCCTCTCCCCAGAACACTCCAGGGAGGCCCTTCGCCTTCAGCATGCTCCTTGCGGTGCCGACGACTGTTTGGTTACGGCGCTCGACGACGCCGTTCTGCTGGGGCGTGTAGGGGCGCAGTGAGTTCACGCCGAACGCCGAGCTGCGCACAGTACTCGATGAAGTCGGTGGAGGCGAACTCGCCGCCTCGGTCTGTCTGCAGCGCCAGGAGCTTCTTGCCCGTCTTTCTCTCTGCAGCCGCTTGACACGCCTGATCGCCGCTGCAGCTGCATCCTGGAAGGAAGAAGGCACACCCACATGTAGCGGGAGTAGTCATCGACAAGGAGCAGGAAGTACCGGTTCCCACTTGGGGTGGCCGGTGTGATCGGCCCGCAGATGTCGCCGTGCAGCAGCTGGAGTGCCTCGGTGGAGCGTCGCTGAGCTTGCTGTGGGAACGGAGAGCGCCGGTGTTTGCCTGCGAGGCAGGCCTCGCAGACTTGATCCACCTGGTGAAGGAGCAGCAGACCTCGAACGAGCTCCTCCTCGCCATCTTGCGGAGGGCGGCGGCGCAGGTGCCCGAATCGCGTGTGCCACCGCCAAGCCTCGTCGTCAGTGCGTGCCCGCGAGACAGACTGGGCGTGCCAGCGTGACGCCGAGCACGCATACAGCCGCCCGCCCCGCGGAATCTTTGCCAGGAGTCGTTCCTCGCCGCGGATGCGCATGACGCCGTGTTCCACGAGCACTGAACCCGCCTTCATCGAAGCGTTGCTCGACGGAGATGATGTTGGCGGTGAGGCGCGGAGGTAGTAGACGCCGGAGAGGGAGCGGTGTTCACCGTTCTTGAGGGAGAACAGGGCGGTCCCGCCGCCTTCGATCCGTGCCACAGATCCATCACCGAATCTCACCGAGCCTGTGACGGCGGTGTCGAGATCGGAGAAGGCGGCGCGAGATCCCGCCATGTGGTTGGACGCCCCGGTGTCCGGATCCAGCCGCTTCGGTCACGGTCGCCGGTGTCGCCGAAAGGCGGCGAGTACCTTCTGCCGGTGAAGTGGACCTCGCAGTCGGTGGCGGTGGCGGGGGAGTGGGCGGCGCCGCCTGGACTGGGAGCGATGGTGACCGAGGGGCGCAGCCACCTCCATATGGGCCGAGCCGATCGCGAGCATCAGCGTGGCCTCTTCTTCCCCGGGCCACATGGGCCTGGTGAGTCGCTCCTCCTTCTTCTTGCTGCGGCAGTCGCGGGGCCCAGTGGCCTTTTCTTGCCACAAATAAGGGCACGGTTCATCCGGCGGCGGCCGCGGCCGAGCTGGAGTTGCTCTTGGGATCACCACCGCCTCCGGAGCCGCGGCCGCGACCTTCGCCACGACGACCACCACGGCCGGAGGAGCCCGAGCCGCCGCCGGAGTCGGAGCCCCGGTGCTTGTAGCGCCGACCCACTCGCTCCTCGGTGAGCAGCAGCTTGCCCATGGAGTCGGTGATGGGCTTTTACTTCGACGGTCCTCGAACACCCGCAGGCGCCCGATGACGTCTTCGATCGAGATGGTGTTGAGGTCGAAGAACATCTCGATAGAGCAGGCGGCTTGGTTCAGCTTGTCCGCACCACCTGCAACATCTTCCGCACAACCTCAGACTCGGAGATGTCGCCGCCGAGGGTGCGCAGTTGGTGGCGAGCGAGGTGATGCGGACGCCGGTCGCCAACGGACTCGCCTTCCTTGAAGGAGAGGTTGCCGGGTCGCGCGCGAGTTGTTGGGCGCCGGCGCGCGCGCTGTCGCCAATTCGTAGAACCTTGACGGCGTCCCAGGCTTCCTTCGCGGTGCGGTGGACGGCGAGGCAGCTCAGAGCTCGGACGGGGACGAGCGCAGCAGCCCCGCCATCGCCTGCCGGTCGTCGTGGTACTCCTCGTCGCCTCGCGTCGCCGCCGATGCCGTTGACGACGACGTCCCCAGCACTCGCAACGTCCGGAAGTTCACCTCCATGACCAATGCCCACTCCGGGTAGTTGGTGCGCTGAAGATCGGCCATTGCACATGTGCGGATGGGCGCCGACGACGCGCTCGATGACGCGCGCGACCCGCTGCGGGCGCGAGACCGTCGGCTGTGGGAGCGGTCTCGGCGGCGGCGTGATGGCGAACGCGATGGAGCTTCCTTCTTGTCGCCGGAGCCATCGCCCTTCTCCGCCTCTTGACGGCGAGGACGACATGGCGACGGTTGAAACCGCTCGATGCCACTTGTTAGTCGCCGAACGGCGGCGTGCGCCGGTGGCGAGCTGACGAACACGAGCACTGGTTAGAACACACGCGAACGCTTGGAACACGATGGACACAGAGGTTTTGGTGCTGCAAGAACTGGCAGCGTTTTCTGTTGTATTGGTACTTATTGAATGAAAGAACAGAGCAGCACGATCACAGCACGTAGTTGCGGGAATTCAGCGCGTCCATCCCCACGCTCCGCAACGCCGGCCATGCCGCATGCTCAGGCTCGTGGGCGAGCGAGTCTCACGCCACGGCCTCCTACGCGCGCGGCAGTCACATCCCGACGCTCGCGCGCATGCATCAACTGAAAGAGGGAAACATGCAGAAAATGAAAACGGCACAAGACTTATCTAACAGCAGGTACCGCAACGAATGTGTTATCTTCAGCTTCCCAAAATCAAAGCTCTTCACATACCCATCAATGCCCGCACTAAGCAGCCGCGCCTCCCCGTAGTTGGCCATCTTCCCAAATGCTAGGTCCATCACTGTTTTGACATGGCTCTCCATAGAGTGCACATGCCGCCACCACCAATGACGCCCCAAATCTTGACCACGTTCCCTCCCGGCCGTGGCCAGCAGCCCGCCGCCGTAAGGAATAGCACGCTCTCCACCAATTCCCCGTGGGAGAAGGACAAAGACGGGCCGGTATTTCCGGTGCGGGCATCCCACAACTTGACGCCGCGATCGTAAGAGCCGGTGGCGAAAATGTTGTGATCGGTGGGGAGGCCGCACCGCCGCGGATGTAGTCCCGCGCGCGGGCGGGTACGGTGAAGACGGGGCGTCTCCGAGGGCACGTCCCAAAGGGGCGAGGCGCGCCGTCACCGGGCGGTGAGGAGGTGGAGCTTGTCGCCGCCGGCACAGGTACCGGACCACGCGCGACCTCGGCGGGGCGTGGGCGCCGCGTGCGGAGGGGCCTCCGACGCGGCCTTGTCGGGCGCGGAAGACGGGACGACGCCTCTTTCTTGTCCCCGACGGCGAGGACCGTCGCAGCGGAAGGACGGGGGAGAAAGCGAGGTCGCCATGACGGAGATCCGGGGCGGAGCTTCGAGGGGTCGCCGGAGAATACGTGCACGGAGGTGGACCAGAAGCGGCGAGGGTCGGGAGGCGCCGTCGGCCACAGCTGGGGCGGCGGTGAGGTCGGTGACGGGAAGCCGGGCGCCGGAGACGAGCACGGAGGAGCGAAAGGCGCGCCAAGATGAGCCCCTCGGGGGAGGCGCGAGGCGGGCGCCCCGAGGGGGGGAGAGCTGCCGCCGGCGCCGCTGGGAAGAAGGGCTTCAAGTGTCGGGCGGTCATGGCGGATGGCGGCGACGGCGATTTTGGGAGAAACCGTATGGGACCGTGGAGGGTTTATCGCCCGCCGTGATGGGCCGGCCTCGCCTCCCTGTACTCCCTCCGTTAAAAAAAAAACTTGCAATTCTCGCATCCAAGAGTTAAATATTGCCAACTTTAATTAAAATTAGGGACTGACTAGTTATCTGGCGACAGAAATTTTCATTCCAAATCTGTCAAATATTCAGCCAATCAAATAAAGACAGCTCAGCCAAAACTGAGCCAAAAAAGAATCTGACAGACAAATAAAATAAAAATCTGTCAACAAACACCTACGACAACCATAACGGGTTCTACACAAAAACTCCAATAACAAAAGCAAACCCACTTAATCAAGTAAGCCCATTACAACAGCTACATAGCAAACAAGGCTTCAATGCACTATACTGCACCGTGTGTCCCTGGAAAAAAAAACATGCTGATTAGCCATTCAGAAATACAAACAAACAAATCTCACATACAGCAACAAGCAAAAAGCAAAAATATCAACAATAGCAAGAAACTCTAAAACCAAAAGCTTCAAAAACTAAGATCACAAAAGCAAACATACATTCAGAGAGAGTGAGATAAAGACAGACAGAGACAGATACACAGAGTGAGATAAAGATAGAGAGAGAGACACACACAACAAGAGAGAGAGAGAGTCACACAAACAGGTACATATAGAAAAAAAATACAGAGAAAAAAAAACTTAACCACCAGCAGCAACTTTCTAGAAAAGCAAACATACATTCACAGAGAGTGAGATAAAGACAGAGAGAGAGATACACAGAGAGTGAGATAAACACAGAGAGAGATACACACACACAATCAGAGAGATAGAGTCACACAAACACGTACACAACTTTTCCATCTAATGAATCAGCAAAAAAAAAACTCAAACAAAAACGATGGAGAGAGCAGCTCAAACAGCTTAATCAGTAAAAAGAGGCCACTAAAAAGTAAAAAGAGAAAAGCTCATGAAAGAGACACACAAACAGAAAAAAGGCCCACAAAAAGAGACCCACACTTGCCTGCCACAACCCACGAAAAGAGAATCTTAAATAGAAGGCCCACAGAGATAAACGGAGCATATCTGCTCATCACGCAGCCCACAAGATCAAGGGAGCAGATCTACTAAACCATACTTGCTTGCATGAAAAGAAAACACCATAAAAAACAGATCTACTAATCACGCAGAGATACAGCAGCAAAAAAGGGGAGGGGGTGAGATGGACGATCGAGGAGAAGAACAAAAAGATCCAAAAGGGAGCAACATCATGGGGGGCACAAAAGCACCTGGACAACAGGAAGAAGCCCCAGATGAAATCACAACAAAAGGTCAGTACCAGACCTACCTTTTCCATCAAGGAAAATCACTAGTATCCCTCGTCCCATCTGTAGGATGGTGTTCTTGTTTCCTCCTTTCCTCCTTTTCTAGTTAGACATGAGGTGATTCAATTTGTATCCCTGTCATGAGTGTTGTAGTAGTAAATTCAGAGCTGAAAAGAAATAGTAATACAAATACCCTAAGGAGCACACATGACAGGAAAATCTAATTCATACTAATGATCTGGATACTAATCTAATCCATATTGTTCTATAAAAAATCATGGGAGTAAAAAATAAGTATGTACAGAAGCTATGTACTGTTTTTAGCTTTAAAAAACTAATATAGTGCTCGTTTCTCGCTGAATACATAATTACATTTTATAAAAACAAAGGAAAAGTACCTTGCATCAGCAGCACACTGAGCATGCACTCCCTGTGACAAAAACATATGCACAATTTGAAAAAAAATGTACAAATAGTTAGTACTTCAACTAATTTCCTTGACATATAATATGCAGGTTATGTGTTTCACTCACAATTAACAATGGCTTCCCAGCATGAGTCTGCTTCCCAGCATGAGTCAAGCTACAGTAAACAGGTCCATATAAAAATAAAGCAATAAATTACCTCATTTGTCCCTTTTTGGTAAAAAATAAAGTTAGCTCAAAAAAAAATACTTGTATTGCAGGTACAAATATCAGAAGACACACAAATGGATATCAGTTGTACCCAGGTACATGAAGTAGATTTTATGCCTAGTGAAGTGAGTTGCAGCCAATTACTACAGCAGATGATTTCTCAGAATAACCATGATTGGCATGAGACTGAAGACATGTCAAATTTCTTATTATATGGCCCGTTGGGTACCTATACATCTCTCCTGACAGCACCGGATGCACTTGAGGTAAAAAAATGCTATTTCAATTCTGAATTAAGCCATTGAAATTTCAAAGAAAATGAAATAAAAATTACTGCCAAAACACTAATCTGAAAAAAAACGCCTACTTCATATTTTTTTCTAAGCAGACAAGCATGGTCACAACGACAAGTAGGACAGATGGGGACTACTGGGCTACTACATTAGTCAACTCAGAATTAGAAACACAAGAAGCATTGCCAACTATGGATGCAACTACATGCTATGACTGTGAAAACATAGAGGTAAAGAAAAAACCCCCAGAGAGTAGATAGCAAGGACAACTAAAAACAGCATATCTAACTCATAGCATGACCATTGTTTTTTTGCAGATACAGAATGTCGAACCTGCAGAGGAAAATGATGATGAACCCTGGAACATTGACATCTTCAAAGAAATCCATTATAGCCAACAGGGAGGTCTGCTGCAGCAGGGAAATGAGAACAATGGTGAGCAACCACAAAACGAAGAAGCAACATTAGAAGAGGAGGGGTCAGAAAGGGATCTTGAAGATGCCAAGGGGGGCAACCATACAGATATACTAGAAGAAGAAGATATCAATATTTTTTTAGAAAATGAGAGAATGACAACAAGCCAAGGGGGAGAAGATGTGATTGAGAGCCAGTACATACCGCGAAAGGACATGGACTTCCAATCAGCCCAAGAAGCACACAAGTACTTCAACCAGTACGCTTATATGGCTGGGTTTGTAGCAATCAAAGCTCACCAAGCTCGCACACAGAGCAAAAAAAGGAACAATGAAATCGTAAGAGTGACATTCAAGTGCAATAGACAAGGGAACCAAAATACTTCTAAAGAAGGCAACACACAGGAGGAAGAAATAAGCACAGAAAGGGACACAAACGTGCTGATAAAAACAGATTGTAAATGTTGTATGGTTGTCTCAGAGAGGAAAGGGTTGTGGCAAGTTACAAGGCTGGACTTAGAACACAATCACCCAATGGATGCAGGGGTGAAATACTCTAGGGCACACAAGCATATGACAGAAGAAGAGAAGAAGCTGATCAGAACACTAAACGAGTGCAACATACCGAGAAAGAAGATGATGTACCTATTATCATACCTTCGAGGTGGCCTGGGAGTAACACCATATAGGGACAAGGATATTAGCAACTATAGAGACAAAATTAAAAGAGAAACAACTCAAAATGACATGACACAAGCTCTCTTGTATTTCACAAAGAAAAAAGAGGAGGATCCTAGCTTTTATTACAAGTTCTTAGTGGACAGCAATAGCAAAGTGAAATGTGTCTTTTGGACAGATGCAAGATCAATCAGATATTACCAGGAATTTGGTGATTGTGTGAGTTTCGATACAACGTACCTGACAAATAAGTACCGCATGCCATTTGCTCCATTCACTGGAATAACTGGGCATGGTCTGACTTGCATCTTTGCCTGTGCATTGATTTCGGATGAGACAACAGACACTTTCAAATGGCTGTTCCAAAACTTCCTAGAAGTGATGAGAGGAAAAAAACCAAAGTCAATAATCACAGACCAAGACGGTGCAATGAGAGCTGCAATTGCACAGATTTTTCCAACAGCAAATCACAGGAACTGTGTTTTCCACATAAAGTACAAGGCTGAAATCAAGTGTGGAAGATGTCTGGATAAAAAACTAGACAATACAGAAAACTCTTTGACACTAAGAGAGGAGCTAAATGACATCATAGGTGTGTCATCAACTTTACTCTCCACCATATTCATTTTGTTATAATGTACAGATGTGCTCTTGCACAGCTCCTTGAGCTTATCATTTAGCTTCACCTCGTTTAGAAAAATGACATCACCATCATCCTGCATTTTATATATAAAAAAAATTACATTTATAAAAAGAAACAAAAAAGAACATAAACCAAACTACGTTGATTAATCAAATGCAACATGTAGCTCTTCCAAACAAATATATATACTGAGAATCGACATAATTAAAACATATATATCACAAATTCATGAAAAGCACATCCAAATTTTCCATGCATTAAAATAAAATGTACAGTGAACACATAAAATGGCAAGAGGACTCCCCAACTTGGCCAACTCACAAGTGAAAACAAACAATTCATCTACTTCTTTTCAATCAATGATAAAGACTCACATCTTTTCCCTTGCAAGAAGTACAGAAACAACTACATACCTAGTCTTTCCAAAAAATGAAAATCCAACATGTAGCTGCTCCAAAACAATAACTAATCAAAACAAAAAACCAACCTTGATACGGTCTCTAGTGGTTTTAGAAGGACAATCAGTAATGTCTTCAACCTCAGGGAAGAGCACCCTAGCATTAACATTGTGTGGCTCCTCAATAGGATTACCCCTCTTTGCAATGCGCTTTGCTGCATAAAAGAGATAACAAACACAAATACTAGTAGCGCGCAAAGTAGAAGAAATGCAATAAAATTTACAAAGTAAAATAAAAAATACAAAGATATAGCATACCAGGAGCTGCTGGGGAGTTGATGATAACAAGATCCTTACGCTTCAAAGGTGGTGTAAGTAACTTAGAACCTACAGACAAGAAAAAACTTAAACACCAATGAACAAAAAAAATACAAAAAAACTGTATTTTACTTTAGGTAGCCCAAAATTTAGGAAGCTAACCATTTATCTTGATACATGAGGACTCAACAAGGGATTTCAGTAAATCAATGACTAACTTCTCAATTTCTTCCTGCATTGATAGCATTTTTGAACAATGCAAAGCACATACACCAACTATGCCCGAAATTACCTAAAATCAAATTAACATTTGGCATTGGAAAAAACAAATGAACCAACACAGAAATAAATGTATGAACACAGAAATCAATAATCATTAAAGCATCCATAGAAAAAGGTACACACCTCCTTACTCAAAACAGCTCCAAACATAGATTCCATCCGAGAAATCAGGCCACAAAGAAATAAGTCAGAAACTTCGGCTGTATGAACATCCTACATAACAAGTAATAAACAAGATAAATAAAAGATAAAAGAGCTCAAGAAATTTAAAAGCAAAAAAGATGAGGCAAATAAGACACCTCTCTAGCGACCATGGAAGCTACAAAAGACTCCAATCTCAACTTGCAGAGACCAAGATCAGAAGTACTAGCATCTCCGACCTGAAAAGAAAAAAACACTCCTAAAGCTTCTGCATTGAAAAATAACTTCAACCTAAAAAAGGATGCTTTGTTAAACCCCAATTAGGAATTCAGAAAAAAAATTAGTTGGTAGCATCAAGGATGCACCTATTGCAGAAAAAAAGACAACACAGTTATGTCATCACTGAAAAAAATAAATTACAAAAAAGGTGCTCCTATACTTAAACAAGAATACAAGTAGCAAAAAAAGGTAGAAAAAGCATCTATCATTTGTGCAAAAAAATTTTGCTAACTCACCTTCAACCTCTCCAAGGTTCTCAGCATATTAGGATTCATCTTACTTCTCAAGTGCTTCAATACCTAACACATAAAAACAAAATAAGATGGAAGAAATTATACTGCACTAACATAAGCCAAAAATAAGATATACATACCTCCTTCTTGTACATCTCAAACAACAAATCATCTAGACCATCATCAACTGGTAGAGCCGCCATTACCACTATAAAATAACAGAATATACAAGAACAAATCATCTAGACTGAAAAGAAAAATACTGAGCTGCAGCCCACAATAACTTCGCAACCAAGGGCAGGACAAAAACCGAATATATATATATATATATATATAGAATTCATAAAGAATATAAGAATTCCATATAGAATATAAGAATTCCATATATTGTACACAAATCAGCTCCAAAATAAAGAATTTAGCAGCATCAGCTCTCAAGCCTGGGCTGGGCGGAAGCTCTTAGGAGGCAATTGCAAATCTAGAGAAACAAGCCTTTAACCAAACATCATAGGCCTCAGGTTACTCCTCAAAAAGAAGATGGAGAAATTTTTTGAAGCTAAATAAACACAATTTTCGCATTGAATCAAATATCCAGGGAGCAAGGAGCACTAGATCTCAAGCCTGGGAGAGCAACAGCACTAAGGCGATAACTGCAAAAATTTAAAAGAAACAAGCATTGACCTAATCAACATTTGCAAAAATCAGGCATCTGACAAAACAGTAGCCAAGGAAAAAAATTCTTGTGCGGATACTATGAATGATGAAAACCGGCCTTGTCATTATCACAACAGCCATATATGAACTAACCAAACTACCAAAAAAATGTGTAAAATAAAGCAGTAACTGTAGATACTAGCTCTGTGGACAGATTGAGAGACAGTCAATCAGGTTCCTATAAACATGTGAAACGTGGAAAATAACTCAATATATGTCTAATCATAGAATCACCAGTCAAATGCTCGTGGCTACTAGAGACATGGCATCACGCCCATATAATACACCAGGGTCCCTAAAAAAATCAACACAGCTGCTCTCAGAAAAAATCAGATAGCACTACTCCAATTAGCGCCCCCCGTTTCTCGTCATCTGCCATGGCCGTGACACATAAAAATCCTAGAGACAAATGGTGAATCAACTACAGAACCAGATCTACTGGTAGAGGGTGTTGGATGGGAGGATTTGGGAACGTACCAGCTACTTGTGGTGCCACTAAGGACACCGGCGTTGTCAGGGGTACTTGGCGACGATGTGCTGTAGCTGGAGGCTCAGGCGGAGTGTGGGGAGTCAACGAAGCCCTTGTACCCGTGGATGAAGCTTACACGCTGAGGGAGATGGCGGTGGGGGGAGTTCCTGAAGCCGACGAACCACGACTCCTTCAAAACTACAACGACCGCAGCCGACACACCTCGCCGCAGCAGATAACGAAGGCACCCCACGCACGCACGCAAAACAGCAAGTTTAACGGCGGAGGCAAAGGCTGGGCGCGACCGTGGAGGCGGGGCGGCGTCTTGAACGTGGAGCACGGGCGAAAGTTAAAGCCGGCGAGGAGCGGACAGCGCCGGGCTGGCGCAACAATGGAGGAGGGTGCGCCGCAAATACGCTAGCGAGAGGAGAACGCTGCGTCGCCGGGCGGCGAAGCCCGAGCAAGCGGCGGAGGCAAGGCGGCCCTCGCGCAGCGCAAAGGCCGCCGGCCGCGTGGAGCGACGCCGCGATCCCGCTTTTTTGACCGCCCCTTCTCTCCGTGAGATACGATGGGGAAGGAAAGGATTGGGGAAAAAAATCAGGGAAGATGATAAGGATGGGCGCTGGATTTCAAAAAGAACAGTTTGTGGGTTTTGATGTTCTAAATTGCAAACCCGTTAGCAATTGCGCCCGTTAGCTAAACAGAGACAACACGAATCCCTCGTAAATATCAACGCTCC
>JADLZL010006041.1:0-29763 GCA_015844335.1 Chrysopogon serrulatus | reverse complement strand
GTAAAACCCTAGTCACGTGTTACGGTTTGTGGATTATGATCGGGAACAATGTTTTTGGAGGGGGTCACTGCCTTATATAGTCGAGGCGGGGGTTACAAGATCAATCTAATCTTGCTTTCGATCGGCACCGACCCGGCCGACCGAGGAAATCCTAAGTTCAAAGAAGCGTCGCCCAGATAGTCTAGGCCCGGATCACATCTGCATGCCGGAGTCTTGCGCCTTACTCCACGGTCTTAGTGGCGCTCGGTATAGTCTTCTCGGTTGGGCCTTTGCCGACCGCTCGGCCCGGGCCCCGGGCGAGGATACCGGGGAGCAATCCCCCACGGCTAGTCCCGAGCAGCTTGCGTGTCTCAACCCAAGGTTAAAGGGAACCATTCGGCGTCTTCCTTGGTGCCGGCAATTCTTCCGACCGGTGTTCGGGCGGTGCGCCCGATCGATCAAACGGATCCGGCCAGTCGTGGCGGTCGGCGTCGTCGAGGCCGACCGATGCAGTCTTGGAGGAGGCGGGCTAGCGCCGTGGAACACCACGGCCGGTGTCGGGTTGAAGGCAGCGGGAGGTCCCACTGCCGAGGGAGGCCAAGAGCTGCTCAAGAGAGAAAAAAAAAAGAAAGATCTCGAAACAGGTTCCGTGTACCACGTCGAGGTCGCTTCCGGCGGCGTGTACCACGTAGTCCCAAGGCTGGTAGTAGGCGAGGCATGAGGCCCAGTGCCGGGATCAAATTTGTCAAAGTATGAGTTGTTGAATCTTATTTGTCAGTCCCAGAGGCCCCGCTTGTCATCTTCTAGGTTCCAAAATTTGGCTTCAAAGGCCAGTGCGGGGCTGCGACCCGGCGGTCGAGCTTGATGGGCCGGCCTTTGGGCCTAGCATCCTGCAGGGGAACATCGCCTCGGTCCGGCTCCCCGGCCCGGATAACCACGGAAGCGGCGCGGTTTTCCCACGGAAGGAAAAGCTGCGGCGGCCTTGGCGCTTAACAGCCCCATCACAGATCTATTTTAAAATGGGCATAGCCTTTTAGTCCACACTCTTTGCCTTCCTCTCGGCCTCGCAAAACCCAGCCCTCTTACGCCTTCCTACAACCAACCTTTCTCTCCCACATCACCGCTCCCAATCAGAAACCTAGATCCGAAATGGCCGGCAAGGGGCAAAAAATAGTGAATTCCATGAGGCCCCAGCTTGTCAGGCGCGGGCGGAGATCCCGAGGCGCGGAGGTCCCGCTTGCGGAGGTGGAGTGGGCTACTTCGACACACGCGGGCGGTCCTCGGCAGGCTTCGTCAGGCCCAGAGTGCTTGCCCGAGCGAGCGTAGCCCGGCCCCACCGGGTGAGTCCTTCCCCACCCGTGCAGTAATGAGCTCGTAGTGTTTGCGGATTATTTCAATAGCGGGTTCGAATGCCGGCGCACCCCCTTCCTCAGGAAGCTTCTTGCATACTACAAGATCGGCTCATTCATCTCCACCCCAATCCATTCTTCATCTTTTCATTTTTCATCCATTTTTGCGAGGCTTTTCTCGGCATTCCTCCCCTTCAACCTCTTCCGCCATCTCTCTTACGCACGAGGCGTTCAAGGGAGCCGGCTCACCCAAGGTGGTTGGTGGCCTCTATCTTTGTCTTCGGGGCGGGATGAGGAACCTGGGGGGTTGCCCCTCGGCTCTTCCATCAAGGGATGGAACACCCAATGGTTAAATTAAATCGGCAACCCGGCTCCACGGAAAAATCTCAATGAGGGAGTAAGCAGTGGTGGGCGCCAGCATGGCCAGTCCCGGCGGCCATCATCTGCCGACATGGTGCGGGTGGAGGAGGCTGCTCGGCATCATCCGCCCCATGAACTGGCCAGGGGTGGCGGTGGCTATCGACTTCGTCTTTAGCGGGCGCATCCGATACCATGCAAGGAGCGCGAGCACCCGGAATGCAGTACTCCGGGGACAAGAACCCCTGGCGTGAGGCCCGGGAGGCAATCTCTCTAAGGTTCTTCTTGGCCGGCTCACGCCGTTTTTAAATCGGAGGTACCCGGTGAGGGGAAGCTCAGGTATCACGAAGCCACACTGACTGGGCAATCCCGCGACCGGCGGTGAGTTTACTTTGTTATAGTATTATGTGTGTGATTGGCCCGTACTCAAGCGCCGTTTATGCGAGATCGGCCGTTTATGTCGGATGTGCCCGGCGACACACGCCGGCCCGGTGTAGACGGCGTCGATGGAGAAATCCGCCCAAGATTGCGGAGGACACGATGAGCGAGGGGGCGGCCGAGAAAGTCCCCAAGCGTCGAGCCAAGGGCCCCTCGGCGAAGAGGTGGCTCGGAGGGCGGCTTCCCAAGAAAGCGGCCTGGGAGACCGTGCCCCCACGCAAATGCAGTGAATCGGCGAGGAAGCGAGGGCGGGGGAAGCGAGCCGTCATCTCTCGGATAGCGAAGATCGAAAGGAACACGGAGGCGTTGGGCCAGCGCGTCCGGCGTCGATCGGCGTCGAAGAGCTGGCGACTTCTGCGCCGGTATTTGAAAAAATACCGAGCCACGAGGCGCCGCCAAAGCGGCGGCGGCCATCGGTGCCGCCCGACCCAGCCGGCCAGGCGGGCAGCTACAGAGCCCCGGCGTTTCCGCTCGGCTTACGCCCGATCCAGACTGTAAGTACCAACTTCGTTTCTTTTTTTGTTCTGGTGTTGTCGGGTTTGGCTTAGGAGTGTATGCATTGCGGCGATCCCGTGGAGGAGGACCCCAGCCCGTGCGAGGAGGCGGCGCCGGTCACGCAGAGATAGCCCACCCGATGCGGCCGGCGTGGGGGTGACTCCCGACCGGCCGATTGGGGCTGAGGGCGCGATCCCGACCACTTCGGGCGCGGAGGCTACCGCCCTCTCGCGGCCGGCCAGGCAAGGGAGGCGCTTCGGCGGCCCAGCTCCGATGCCGTCAGTCATCGCCCGGCAAGAGCGGCGCCAGCGGAGAGCCCGGTAGCGAGGGGAGCTGGCCGGGAGAAGTAGTGCGGGAGGTGCACTGCGCCCGCGAGGCGGCGGCTGCTGCCGCACGTTCTATCGACCCCGGGGTGAGCGAGATTGGAAGGTGGTGGGCAGCAGATCGCCCGTCGTGAATATCAAACGGCGTCCGATCTGAGCTGCTCGGCGCCGAGCTCACGGTAAGTAATCATATTGTCATTTGATAGTGTTGCGAGGCTTATGTCGAATATGCATGTAGGAGGCGGCCCACGTCTGGCTGGCGAGCGAACGCATCTTTGGAAGCGTCGGTTGCCTACGAAAAAATGGGCGACAACGGCGGCTTCTCCGTGAAGACCAGCTTGGCGGAGTCGGTGATAGAGCTTTGCTTTCGGCGCCAATCGAAGGCCGTTCGTGAGCTGACGACCGGCTAGCAGCCGTGAGTGGAAAAAGCTGGAGGCGTGGAGAACGCTCGGCTCGTGGGCGGCAGCCGTGGCGATCGGCCTTGGCCTTGAGCAAACACACTGGCGGCGCGGGTGACGGTATGTTTCCCCTACCTTCCTTTTCGGTGACTCTTGTGTATTACATCGTCGACTTGTGCTCGACTGCGGCTCTTGAAAGCGGCTGCGGCGATCTCAGCGGCTTCGTCGAGGAAACTAACCCGTGAAGCGGCCAAGGCTACCCGATCGGCGGAGGCAGCCGGTCGAGACGCAGCGTAAAGTGCTACTCGTCTTTTTGCTTTGTATTTGCTGTCGGGCTTGTCGGGGTTCTTACCATTTGTTACTGCGAGTTTATGCGGGGAGAAAGCGGCAGCGCTGAGCGGACTTAAGCGGCGTCTTGCGGCGGCGGAGGCGGATGGAAGACACCATCGTCCTCGACCCAGCTGCTGAATCTACGTCGTCCGGGCCAGGGGTTTACGGCCGGGCGTGCTCGGGGGCGCTATCGCCGATGTCACGCTTCTGGTGCGTGCCGAGGCGTTTCTACAACAAACACGTGTGTTTGTTCACGGGCTTGACTTCTTGGCTAGCTGCCGAACCTGTATTGCTAATTCCGTCGTCACTATCCGGGTGGAGTTATCGGGTCGAGGCGGAGTTTTGCGGACCAAGTCGATCGCCCGACGAGGGAGAAGGCGGCGCCGAGGTCCTCGATGCTGCCGTCAAGGTGGTGGAGGACTGGACACTGTCGGCGATGGGGGCCAGCCCTAGGAGAAGAAGCGTTAGAATTAACTTATGTATTGCGTGTGGGCATGCGTAAATGATGTTAATATCATTTTTTGTTATGCATGTAAAAGTGTTTGCAATGCCCTGCGGTGTGTGACTTTGTCGTCTTCTTAGGACCGGCCCAAGTTTCCCTAGTATCTCATAGCGCTAAGGGTATGTTCCTTGTATTGCGTGGGGTACCGAGTCCCCAGGGAACGGCTCTGGCCTTTCCATAGCTATTTGGCGCTTGCTGCGTGTAGGTTTGGGCCGGGGAGCAGGGGTTAACTTTCCGATTGGTTTGAGTTAAAAGTGCGTCTTGGCGGTCTTATTGGCGTATAGTGCGTGGGTAGCACATATGAAAAATGAGATACGAGGAGAAAAAGAGACAAGACAAAAGACATTAAATCATATATATATTTTGGATTACAAAAGGAAAGCAGTACATATCTTTGTTCATCTTGACTTATTAGGCGTAAAACGTATTAGGTGCTCGGCGTGCGAGGAGTTTGGGATATCGCGCCGTCGACTCCACCGGCCTATAGGACCACGGTCGGGTGACCTCCTTGGCGATGAAGGGACCATCCCGGGGGAGAGGAAACTTATGCATGCTGCGGGCTCGTGCGGCGGCAGTAAGACGGTCGCCCGGCCATGAAAGCGAAGCTCCCGGGGCGTTGCGATCGTAATAGCGACGAGACGCCCTCTCTAGGTAATACTTTTCTTGCCGTCGGACCCGCGAGCGGCTAGGCGTTCTTCTTACGCGGTCGGCGTCGTCGGTCGGCGGCGTAGTCGGAGGTTTCCTCGGGTAGTTTTCCACTCTTGGCGATCGGAAGGCGGCGTCCTCAGGTAGGACAACTTGCAGCCCGTATACCATGTAGTAGGGGGAACCCACAGTGCTCCGGCCCAGTGCGTCGCGCGATCCCCGAGGCTAGCGGTGGAAGTTCCTTCAGCCACCTTCCAGTGCTTATGTCCTTACGGTATAGGCGCTTTTAAGTGCGTCCGGGATCATTAAGTTTCTTGCCTCGGCACGTTGGCACGTGGGTGCGCCCAACGGAGACATATTTGACCAAGATGGAGCGCTCTTCACAAAACTCCGAACTTCGTTTCCCGTGAAGTTTGACGGTCGATGATGATCTTTGTTCGGGATACTTAAGCGGTGAGCGATTTCCTCAAAAGAACTTCGAGGCGGCTTCTTTTGCTGTCGGTAGCGAGATGGTTTGTACTCAATCCCACTTGGAGAACAGCCGATGGCGACGGTTAAAGTATTTAAAATTGCACAGTGCGGCTCACGAAGGGGCGATGCGAGTGGAGTCCCCAGGGCTGCGAGCGGCCGGAGGCTAGCGGGGATCGTCGTTAAAGCGTGGGCGCCAGGTGAGGGGGGCGCAAGCGCGCATCCCTCGCAATGTCGTACGGTGTTACTAGCACGTCGGCTACGGCGGTCGGCGGTAAAATCCAGCTCGGAAGGCTCTGCCCGACCCGGGTTCAGGGCGCAATGGCTTCCGAGAGTCCGGCATGTTTTCTTTTAGTATCTTCAAGCCTTCGAGTGCTGCGAGCGCTTACTGCGAAGCGTTAGCGTTGGCGTTCTTGGCGTCGAGCCCTCTACCCGGGCGTGAGTGCTTGCTCGCGCCGTCGTATCAAGCGTTACATCTCGGTTTTGTCGGTCGGGACCTCGAGTTGGTGGTATCGATGAGCGGGGAGGCGCCGGTCTTAGGCGTCGATGGCCTTGGCGAGTGCGACTGCCTTACTCGCGATGTGGTCGGGTTGGGCGTCGCTCCGTCTCGATAGATGATAGATGGTGTCGGGGAGGTCGTCTTAAATCGCTTTGCGGAATGGGCTGCTCGTGTAGAGCCCTAACTTGGAGGCCGTCGGCCTCACGAGTTTTCTTCCCGAGCGATGTGGTGGAACTCAATGCCGTAGAATTTGTTCTCGAGTTTCGGTTTCCGAAGCGTTAGCGTCCATTTTTCTGGCCCGTGCAAGACCGGTCTTTGTTTTTGCGTTGACGACCCGGTAGGAGTCGCCGAAGATTTCGGGCGTTTGATCCCGGGGATATAGCAATCTTGATGCCGTGGATGGCGACTTCATTCTCGGCGGCGTTGTTAGATGCCTTGAAATGTATTCTCAAGGCGTATCGGAGTTCCTCACCGCTTGGAGATACAAGTACGACCCCACACACCAGCACCGCTCACATTTAGCGCTTACCGTCAAAGTACATCTTCGGTCTTTGGGGGTTTTCGAGGTGGGGCCCAGTTCACATAATCTGTCCACTCGGCGATGAAAGTCGGCGCTGGGATTTTTATCGTTTGGCGGCTCGGCGTATTCGGCAGTGTATGCGCCGATTTATTTGCCCATTTGGCGACTCTCCGTCGACTTCCTTGTTCTTTATGATGTCGCCCGATCGGGTAATGGGACACCACCGTTATCTTGTGAGGCCCGGAAGTAGTGGTTCACCTTGCGTGGCGTCGATGGGGCCGGCGTAGATGAGCTTTTTGTTTTGCGGGTAGCGAGTTTTGGACTCGTTCGGGACCTCCTTATGTAGTAGACGGGCGCTGCACCTTGAATGCATGCCGGGTTAAATCACCTTCGGCAGCGACACATTTGGGGAACCACCCGGTCGTTCTTTGCGATGTAAAGGAGAGATCCTCGCCGGGTAAGCGGGCCGTTAAGGCAGGCGTCGTCAAAAGAAGACCTTGAGCTCCTTGAATGCCTGCGTCGGCCTCACAGAGTCAAACAAACTTGTCGGACGCCGCGGAGTAAGCGGAAGAAAGGCATGGCCCTCTCTCTAAGCTTGGAGATGTGCCCGACTTAGAGCCAAGCGGCCCGTGACTCTGTACTTCCTTGATATTGGTTAGGCGGCAACATTTTGGTTATGGCCGACACCTTCTCGGGGTTTGGTTCGATCACAGTGGCTGGCGGCCGTATTCGAAGCGAGGATTCCGAGGAAGCTCGAAAATGCACTTGTTTGGATTGAGTTTCCATCGATACACTCGGAGACTTTTGAATGTTTGGTCAAGGTCGGCGATTAAGCTATCGGCGGTTTTAGATTTTACCACAACGTCGTCGGCGTAGGCCTCGGCGTTGATGCCTATCGATCCTTCGAGGCATGCTTGAATTGTCGGCCAATGCGTCGCCCGGCATTCTTTAGGCCGAAAAGGACATCGTGGTGTAGCAATAGGCGCCGAATGGAGTTATGAAGGCCGTCTTGACCTGAGTCGGACTCCTTTTAGAGGCGTCTGGTGATACCGGAATAACGGTCAAAAAGCGAGGGAGTTCATGGCCGGCGGTGGAATCTCACGACCTCGTCGTCACGAGGGGGAGTGAGCGAGGTCTTTAGAGCGGTGTTTGTTAAGATCCCGGTGTAATCAACGCACATTCGCCATTCTTTATTGCTTTTTTGCTTGGACGAGGGTGGGTTTGCCGGCCCACTCGGCGTGATACACTTCTTTGATAAAACCGGCGGCCCAGAGCCGGTTAATTTCTACCCTAATAGCCTCTTTCTTGTCCCGGCGAATCGGGCGGACTACATGACCGGCTTGGCGGAGGATGGGACCTTTAGGGCGTGCTCGGCATACTTCCTCGGTCTCCGGGCATGTCCCTTGAGGTTTCCATCGAACACGTCACGTTGTCCGGGAGGGCGGACAGCCGAGCGTCTTCCCAAATGGGGTCGGGGTTGGTAGCCGATCCGAGTGACCTTGGAGGGGGTCACCGGTGCCCAAGTCGATGACCTTGGTCTCCTTGTTTTTTTGATGGAGGCCGCGGTGGTTCATTGGCAGGGATCTCACAGTCTTCGGCGGCACTTCTTTGGAGTCGGCGAGGCACTGCATCTCTTGGCGGCGAGGCCGGCGGTCTCGTTGATGATGTAGTTTTCTTGCTGCCATAGCGTGGGCGTTCCTCGGGTCGGCGGGAGGGTGGGCAGCACACCACCCGGAGGCGGCATCTTCATCACGAGGTAGGCGTAGTGAGGGACCGCCATAAACTTGTGCGGGGGCCGGGCGTCCCGGTATGGCATGATGGGCCGATGTCGAAGTCGCGGCGTAGAGCGGCGGGTTTTCCTACGGAACCGGCTTTGCAAAAGCTTGTCTTGCGGGGGTCACTTGGCGGCGGCTCCGATGGCTTGTCGGGATGATGCCCGAGCAGGAGATTTGGTATTTGGCAGGAGCCTCTTTTCGGGATCTCGAGTTCCGGCTTGACTTTGGGAAGAGTATGTTCAAGGGCTCCAGCCCGTCGTGAGGACTGCTTGAAGTGGGCGTTACCCGATCAGCTGGTGTCGAGGACGGGGGAAAGCCGGGGTATGGTATGTCCGACCCTTGGTCTTCCTGCTTGAAGGTGATGGGCTGGTCGGACCATGGCGGGGCGGGGTCGGCGATAGTTTTTCTCGTCGGAGACTGCCATGCAGCCACGGCGGTCGGCTTCTTGCTCCTGCTTTGCTTTCCATTGCGTGTGGCCCACCGCCCGGATCGTGTGCGCTCTTGGGCGGTGTTTGAGTACGAAGTACCGTGCAGTTTCGGGTCATCTTCTTTGTCCATTTGCCGTTTTTGTGCAAGTAAATCACTTGGCGGCGTTGGCGCTTCATGTCTTCTTCGGGAAAACTTTGCCGAGCCCGTAGCATTGGCGCATGGTGTGCGTCGCGTTCTTGTGGATCGGGCACGGGCGATCCGGGACTTTGTCGAACTTCGGCGTCAGGTTTCGCTTGACCCGTGACTTGGCGTTGTTCCGCGTCGGGCGGCGTCCTTAGTAGCCGGTCCGGCGGTGGCGATTTGTTGTGGCGATGATCCGGCCTTGATCCCTCACAGTCGGTGTTGCGTCGTTGGGCCGAGGCTCTGGCGGGCGGAGGAGGGGGCATGGGCCTCTTTCCAGCAACGAGGTCTGTGGTGCCCACGCCCGGCCTCCTCCCACAATGCGTAGGCGTCGGCGGTTTTCATCGGCTTCGCCGATTGTTTACGGGCGTTTCTGTGGAACTTCTCGCTTGAGGGAGTTCTTTATATGTGAGTCCTCGGATGAAGGCAGTGATAGCGTCGGTGTCATTGGCGTTAAGCGACGCTGGTGCTTGCCGGCGTGAAGAAGCCCGGCGAATGTATTGCGGGCGTCTCGTTGGGGCGTTGCGCCAACCTTTTCGAGATCGTGGCGTGGCTTGGCGTCACACGTGGCCATGTAGTTGTCCACGAAAGAGCTTAGAATTGCGCCCGATTGTCGATGGAGTTCTCCTCGATCCGTGAACGATTCGGGGTGGGGAGGCCAGCAACCAGGCAAGTAGTTTGCCATCGTGTCTTCCGTTCCCCAGCGCTCCCGACATACGTTTGGAGCCTTGCCGGGGGTTGGCCTTGCCGTGGGGCTCCAGCATTGGGGGGATCCGGAAATGGGCCCGGAAGCCACCCGATGGGACGCGGCCCGGCGAGAGGGGCAGGGGCCCTCGATCAGCGGCGCCCGTTAGCGGTGAACCCCATGCTCGGCGTCGAAGCGGCCCGGCGCTCCATCTCGGCGTTGTAGGCATCGGTGCGTCTGGCACGTCGATGGCCTTGTGGGCGTCACGTCCGGCATTGATGATCGCCGCGGGCGTCGGCGGGTGGCTGGTTGATAGTTGGATGCCATGTCGTGGCGCCTGCAGTACTGCCCCGCGTTTGCTTCTACCTCCCGTCATTGTCACGTCGGCGGGAAGCGTGCGGATCTTCCCGACGGTGGCGGGCTGAATCCCGGATGTGGAGGATCGGGCCAGCATCTCCATAGCTTTTCACACGCCCTTGGCAGCCTTGATGGCTTTAGCCGGTTTTGAGGGGTGAGGGCAAACACACACAGCCTAAGGTTGGCGGAGGTGGCGCTTCGAGGTCGGCGCTGAACTCTTAGAGCCGAACCCAAGTTCTGTAGAGGTGGCGTCAGGCGGCCGCATCTCGGAGGAGGCAATTTGTTCCCCGTTCCTCGTAAGCCACCGCGGCGTTCGGCTCCCGTCGGCGTTGCGCGCTGGCGATCGCCGATGTCCATCTGTCTCGTCGGCGGTGGGTCCTCCCGGCCCGAGACCGCTCGAACATGAAGATACGCGCCGGGTATCACAGGAGGGATGTAATTTATTTGGAGGTTCCGGCCCAGACAGCGATTGATGTATCTAGATCGGATGCAGGAGAGGCATCGTCAGACGGGGAGAACTTCCTCCCCGAGGGATGGTGTGGAGTGACTCAAATCGTCTCCGGCGAGTGGAGGCTGTACCATGTTAGCGATTCGCGATGGGGTGTCGACCGGTGATGGTTGGGCGAGTTGTCGCCGTGCTACTTCTGGTGGGTACCAGCGGGACCTTGCGATCGGGGTGATGCCACCATGGTTGTAGATACATTCCTCGGGGGATATGCGATGGCGTCGCCGAGTGGTTTGGGTGCCGGAGGAAATCTCCCAAAACCGGGGCCCCAAACCCGGGTGGGTCGTCAGCCCCAGGCTGCGATGGGGCGCCAGGTCAGTGGGGCCTCACGGATGGCCGATGGCCTCGGCGGCGGGTGGTCGGATCGGCGTGGTGCCGGCGGGCGGCAGCGGGTTACCATCGGTCGGCAGGTGGGTGCTCGCTAAAGGCTGCTGCGAGGCGTGTTTTTGCGAGATTCGATGCACTCGCGTATGCCTCCACCGACCAGTCGATGAAGCTCCAATCGGTCGTCGGAGTTGACGGGGGTTCCTCTCGGCCAGCCTGACTACGGCGTCGCCCTCTGGGGAGGATCGCCGTGGCCTCGCTTGGGCGCGGCGGCGGGTCGGGCAGGCGGCATGCCGGTTCCATTGGATGGGACACAGGGGTTGGCCGTTCTCCCATTGCCATCGTGCTTTCGGCGGCGGTCACGTGATGGATCCGGCGGTGAAGGTCATGCTGGCCAGCCGGAGAGGCGGTGGAAGGAGCTAACCATCTTGCTTTCCCGGCGGATCCCAAACGCACACCCCCCACAGCGCGCCGGTATCGGCCATATATCAGTCGGCTGACCTACCTTAGAGGTGCCCGAGGTAATAGATGAGATCGAGGGTGGTGAGGTGCGGCGAGATCAAGAGCAAGAAAGTAACACGAGACACGGGTTTAAGGCGAGGTTCGGGGCCGTCGAGGTGACGTAAAACCCTAGTCACGTGTTACGGTTGTGGATTATGATCGGGAACAATACATTTTTGGAGGGTCCTGCCCCGCCTTATATATAGTGTCTGGGTTACAAGATCAATCTAATCTTGCTTTTTCCCTGATCGGCGCCGCCCGGCCGACCGAGGAAAATCTAGGTTCAAGAAGCGTCGCCCGATGATCTAGGCGGATCACATCTGCATGCGAGTCTTGCGCCTTACTCCACGGTCTTACAGTGGCGCTCGGCATAGTCTTCTCGGTTTGGGCCTTTGCCGCCGCTCGGCCCAAGCCCATTTGAGGATACCCGGAGCAATCCCCACAAGGAGGTCCACTAGAGTTGCTCTGGAGCTATGCTTAGTAGTCCTAAGTAGCTCTAAATAAACCAACACTTGGACTACTTTGACTATTTAGTAGATAGAAAAAATAACCCCTTAAAAAGGCGCTTTTGGACTACTGTATCTAAAAAGACAGTCCATACCCCCTCTCTCTCCTCCCACCGTATGCCACCAAAAAAATCTTAGGGGCAGATCTATCTTTATTTAACTATAATACCTCTACAATTAAGCGGGTTAACTGACTACTAAATAGTCTATAGTAGCACTACAAAATAGCCTCGGAAACCAAATAGAACCTAAGGAAAAGGAAATGATGCGTCGAGAATTCCGCAGGCATCTGTACCTCCATAGTTAAGTTGTTTGTTTTTGGGCTAGTCTTGTTTGGTCTGGTTACGGTCGAAAACAGTAAGCTGGTCCATTGGTTGGCTTTGTGTCAATCCTATCCGTGGGTGTCCGTTTCTGGTGGAAGTCTGTTTCGCTTTCTAGGGCATCTCTCAGGTCTGTTCGCTTTCTAGTGCATCCCTCAGTGCCGTACTGCCATGACGTTTTGCGCAGATACTAGTATGGGACAGACGTGTGTTATTCCAGAAGTTACGTCGGAGCTTCGGCTTTTTAGAATTTCACAGTGATCCTTGATTTTCTGTGTCATATATCAAGCATCAATTCCTCCCCCTTGTTTTTCCACTGCAGGCATCAGTTTTCAGTTACTAAAGAAAATGATGCGTCGAGGATTCCACATGCATCTGTACTATACCTCCTTAGTGAATCAATAAAGTATATTTTCTGTTCCTCTGTAGCTGACGACGAAGAAGTTATATTTATTATTCATTCATAGTATAGGTAGGGACTTATCCTGGCGGAAATCTATTTGCCCAGCCTGTTGCATTTCGTCATCTGGTGGCGTGTAGGGGAGCCCTAGGTGCCATGGCGTTTGGCGCGGATGTCACCATGACAGCGTCTTTACGTGTACCATTTGGCTACTAAATATCCAAGCCGGCTGTACATCAGATCATCAGACGAACTACCCAGAACCAGAAGAAGATTGTCATCGGAAGGATGTGCATGTGCCCTTTGTTTCTCTCTTCCGAGTCTTCGTAAATAAACTAGAAAAAGTGTGGCGCGGCTTCAAGTTTGGAAATACGCCATTACAATTCGTCTATTTAGAGAATTGCCATTATAATTCCATGTCTGTTTCATTCTTGCCATTTTCTACGCCTCTAGCGTAGTTGGACCCATTGTCAGCCTCGTATGCGTATAGGAATACGCGTACAGGCCCACTGCATGCGAGCCGGAAGGTGCTGCGCTCGCCCGCGGCGGCCAGCGCGAGGCGGAGCGGCCGCGCTCGCCCACGGCGACCTGCGCGCTCGCGTGCGGCGTCCTGCGCTCGAGGCTCTCCGTGCGCTGGGAATCCTCGAGCCACCACATGCATGGGCTGGGAATCAGCGTCTCAGCCTCGCGACCTGCTCGATCTGCTGCCGCGCGCGGTGTGGGCTGGCTGGCCGCCATGGATGGACACGTACGCACGTGTGCGAGAGAGTGCGTACGCTCTCTGCCTCCCACCGCCGCGGCTTGATGGACATGGACGACGGATGGACGCGCACGCGGCAAGGCTCTTAGCAGACTCAGCATTGGTGCATTGCGTGCCCGGCGGAGACAACGGCACAGGCCGCGGCGGAGGACGAGGGCGTCCCAACGGCACCTTCGTGCAATCATGCCCATCAGGCATGCTCTGTGCTACAACGGCTGCGTGCGTGGCCGCCGGACAGATCGGCGTTGAAGAACTTAACCTCACGCTCGACGAACGCTAGTATACGTTCTTTGCAGCAATTGTGGCCGCTCGCGTCCAGTTTCTTGAGTTGCCTTTCTGGCCCAATCATATCAAGGTGCTAGCCTAGTCTGCGGCTCCGCGCTCGGGACGTACGACAGCGAGGTAACGGTTGGCCACAACGACGACCCGGCCCGAGCTCGCCGCAGACCTCGCCGACGAGCAAGTCCGGTAAGAAGTAGATCGCCACGGGCGCTGCTACTACCGCACGAGTACAGCGGTGTGGCTGAAACGCAGCGGCATCGTATGGTCGATGACAGGATTCTCGAGGTGGCGCAAGTTCAGCAGGCCACCGTGGGTGAGCGCGGGCCACCGTGGGTGAGCGCGGCCACTCCGCCTCGCGCGCTGGCCGCCGCGGGCGAGCGCAGCACTTTCCGGCTCGGCGGCTCGCATGCAGTGGGCTTGGACGCGTATTCCTGTACGCATACAAGGCTGACAATGGGTCCAACTACGCTACACGCGTAGAAAATGGCAAGAACGAAAGAGACATGGAATTATAATGGCAATTCTCTAAATAGACGAATTGTAATGGCATATTTTCAAACTTGAAAAATTGCAATGGCTTGAATCAAAATAACCCGTAATTGTAGGCGTGACAGTGATTTGTATAACTTAAATCATCAGTACATAAGAAATTTATTGTACTATCCAGCATGGGAGTTTAAGTCTGAACATTCAAAGCAAGAAAAAATTTTTGTTTTAGAAGTTGAATACAACAGCTGCAGCTCAATTGCCTCCAAGTAAAGTCATCCTATTTTGTTGAACATATACAGCTGGATAAGGGCATGCAAGTTTCCCTCACCACGGGCCAACGACATCACAGAACCGATGACCGAACTCTTTGACATGAATGCTATAAGAGGAATTAACTGGTTGCTTGCTTTGTACGGATAATTACGATAACTACATAGTTAGGAATTAGAGAATTTGTCGGTCACCTGAGTCTTATCTTCAAACCAAGGACAATTTCATGGCTAAGTACATTGTGCCTTCATTCTGGAAGAGCTGATTTGTTCTCTTGAGGCTTGCTCTTTTTGGGACACCTTTTTCCTTCCACTCCAGATTTTCACTTTGAACATGGACAGTTGTTGGATCTGAAGAATACAATTTCAGGAATTCAGACCAAACAACTGTGTAAATATCTGAAATGATCTTCCACCAGCACACATAGTCATGCTATCATGGCATCATTCTAGGATTAATATTAAGTAAATCATCCAGTATCAAGCAGATTAAGTAACATTCATACAATATGTATAACGAATTATATTCAATGTGGAGACCAAGTAGCACCTGATAATGAACTAACTGACAAAGAACTGCATCAGTTACATGAGGCCCAATATACTGAAAACTGAATTGTGTGGTGACATCAGCAGTTCAGCAATTTGTTTTTACCATGTGTACATCATGCAAATGAAAGATATTGCCATAAGGTTGCTGGCACTCTTTGATTCATAACTATTTGGTTAGTAGTTGCCTTGGTAATTGCTATTTCACACCTGTGGCAAACCGATAGTTTTGTTGCAATTTTATTCTATTAGTTGATATGATTATTTCAGATAGCTCTTTAAATAAAATATTTATGATGAGCATGATTAAGAGATATCAAAGATGATATATGAATAGTTTTCCAAAATTTAAAGGAACAAATAACTGTAGTATTTAATCTAGTTGCTAAATTTACACAAGGCAGTGGTATTGGCACTGCCAGTATATATCTAGTTCAATATTATCTAATTTTTATTATTGTTTGTTTTATCCTAAGTATGCTTAAATTGGCAACATAGTGTATTTGCAATCTCCATTGCTTGTTTTGTTTTTGAACCAAGGAAGTAATTTCAATTTACTAGTTAGTCAGTAACATGCAGCATTGTATCTGTGGCCAGCCATTGCACCACAGTGCCCAGCCTGACATGCGCGACAGTGTTGGATACTAAAATTCAAATTTGCTTGCAACAAATCGAAGGAGGAATAGATTACATATGGAGAGGGAGGGATTGAAGACTTGGAGCACACTGTTTTGTACCTGTCGGCTTAAGCATTTGGGACCTCTTTGGGATACTGATGCAGCACACGTTAGCTATTGAGTTGGGGGGCAGTCAGCGGCCCGGGGAGGGAAGAGCAGCATCGATGCCTGGTTCATATTATTAGTCAATGTTTTATTTTTGAACTATGTAGTCATGTAGGAGTACGGATAAACGGAGAGGCGCAACTGCATCTGGTGCTCACCGTCCATGGACGGGATCCGCGCTGGCCGGAGGTCGACGGTTGGCGAGGGAGTCAGGGTCGAGCCCATGCCCGTACCACCGGCCGCGCGCGCCGGGGTCGCTGGATCCCCCCGCCGCGCCAGGGGAGAGGAAGAGACGATGAAGCAGTTCACGGGCACAGCCTCCGTCAAGGAAGGACGCTGCATTCGCGTCCGCCGCCGCTGGGGAGAGGAACCGCCATATCTGGGGCCGCTGGGGCTCTCACCGCGCTGGGATGCCTGGAACGCAGTGCCCACTGTGCCTGTAACGCCCGCTCTGGGAGGACGAGGGAGGCGACTCACTTGTGAGCGGGTTCGAGAGACGGCTCAAGCCTCAACGGGTGGAGAGTGAAGACCCGCTAGGACTCAGATCGAACGGCCTATATCGCGCCTTGGCCGGATCCGACAGCTATCGGGTTGTGGCACTATTGGGTGCCGGAGCGTGCACCTGAGATTCAATATGAAAGAGATCGTAAACAAAGAAAGATGATGATGGTGACCGTGGTATACAGCTGGAAAAATGCTTGCCGTTGCATGCCGATGAAGTCATCCTCCAACGACCCTCACACTGGCAGGCATGTCAGCTGAGAAGAGCCGCTTCTGCTCTGGGCCTCTTCGGCCTTCGAAGCTGCAGACCACACGAGTCCACTGCAGCATGGGCTCACGGCGCAGCGGCCCACGGCCTTTGAAACAACCTCAATTTTTTATGATGTTCCGCGCGCATGCGCATCAATTTAATTTTGCAGTCATGTGTTCCAAACAGGATTTTAGCCGCTCTCTTGGTCCGATTATCCGTTTCAACGTCGACGGGCTCCGGCGAGGTTGATGGAAATCTGGTTGCCAGCTCTTAAAAAAAAAAAAAAACTCAATTCGCGGGGAGTGCGATAGCCTCCGACTTAATATGAGTTAAGATACACAAGGTAATCTTTTTCTGGGTGTGGTGTGTCTTGTGATTTCAGTTGAGAGAAGGGTCCGTTTTGTGCTGTCTAAATGTAAAGCTGGTATCCCAGTAACACTACTTTTTTCTAATATAAGCAGGGCATCTAGCCTTTGATTTAAAAAAAAAAAACTTGTCACACAAATTGAGAAAACCTTCGAATCTATGTTTCATCTACATAGCGACACTGTTGTCCATGTGAGAACATGGGCTTGTCCTTAGACTTGAGCTTTGGTACGGGACAGACAATAAAAATTTTAACCTAAATCCTGGCCTTCACTGTCCACTCCCTCATGGAGTCGAACTCGGGGCTTGGGCGCTCAGGTGGTACTAGGGCAACTCTTAAGATTTTTTTTTATCTTTCCACCTCACAATCATTAAAATGCATTATGTGATTTGGGTTCATGGGGATCTAGCTTAGGTAATTTTATATATGCTTGTCCTCTGTTTCACAGGTTGTATAACAGCAGAGTTATACAGGGTGCGGTAGTCATTGAGTCTATTTTCAATGCATGTATATCGGAGAATTGTCTAATGTGTAACCCCTCCGTACAGGAAAAGATAATCGTTTTGGATAAGATTTGAGTCAAACATTGTGAACATAAATTTTAAGTTGTTGAGTTTATAAATGTGAAAACCGTATGAATAGATTTATCTTGAAAAATACTTTCATAAAGGTATAAATATATCACTTTGTGATGAGTATTTTTATAAAAATATGAAGTTAAAGTTATACTTTGGAGGCCGTGTCACTGTCCAAAATGACTTCTAAGTCCTACTAGCATATGTCTGTTCGTTGCTACGGGAACCTTAAAATTGTTTCAAATATAGATGACAGTGTAGAGCACAAGTATCCAGTAAATATAGTTACATTTTGTGGAGGAAATGTGCTGGTACATACATGGCACGGTACCTCTTAAGCCATTGGTGCATAATGTTGAACTGAAGCATAGTAAGCTCAGAAAACTACAGTCTTTAATTTGGTCATGGTAACCAGGCTCATGAAAACACCTAAGTTCATAATAATGAACGAACCGTCATATATCAGTAGGATTTGAATGCATACAATAGGTTTTTTTGTTTTTTTTTTTTTTTTTTTTGGGTAATCATACTTCCTGCATTGTAGGTGCCAGTGCCACTAACAAGAACGGCTACTTGACAGAAAAATCATTTAGTGCCACAACATCACAATTTTATTTTATTTTATTCATTTAGTATCGTCCCTATATCAATCAGCATCCTACCTCATGTCTTCCAGTTATATCTTTCTCCACCTGCAAAAACTGAAGGCAATAATCATGAGTAAATAACCATCACACATATACCTTGCAGTTACTCACAAACCGGGATCTGTGCAAATTCTGTGTACACTCAGGACACAAATCAATTTTTCAGCCATGGTTGGCTGAGAGAACAAGATTGAAAACTAACATGTGAATCCAGCTAATTTTTGTCACCTCTTGTCTAAATGGATAAACTATGGTTCTAAAGATTGCACACTGGTATGATTGCAGTTTGCAGTAAGACATAGGTTCCAATTAGTACAGATCTGAACAATCTGATGAGGTTCCATTGGTAACAAATAATTAGCAGAACTACTATGAAATCAGGAGGTCCTCCAGTGGTATAAACTAAATCAGTATGAAAAAAACATGTGCCAAATGTTGACACCAATTTTGGCTCTATCCAAAATGAGTGAAATGTGTACACTATGGTCAAACGCTATCTAAATATGAAGTGAGAAAAGAGGAAAAGTAAACTAATGTGGCCAAAAAGAAAATCAGATTAATATGATATAATATTTGGCTTTGAAATATAATAATATATCGAAATATGCACAACAAGCAAAGATACGTGCGCAAATGTATACTCTCCATATAGTGTATACTCATGTGAGTACACGTAGAAGAAAAAGGTAAAGGTATGTAGTTGTTAATCACTTGGACATACTAATTATCTACCAAAGTCCATAACATGGTGATTAATGGCGCAATAATAAAGCACGCAAAGAGGAAATAATAAAAAAAAGTGGAAGTAAATACACATATGCATGCATGCTGGCTATGACTGCACGTACACAGTATAAGCCTGTACATGACCTGCGGTTGTGTCTAGTCAAAGAATAAATAAATTTTCTATCTAAAGATTAACCATTGAATAACAATTAAGATATATAAACAAAACATCCGCATGCTAGACAAGGAAACGCTTTGCGCGCTTGCTGGAATTCAAACGGAGTCAAGGCGCGCTATTCAGGTTTCCACGCCGCGATCGAGTCCGGCAACTTCCACGACTGCACGTCGCTCTTTGATATTCAAACATGGACGCGCGGGCGCACGGGAACCTCCGTCCGCTTTGCTCTATAAATAGCCGGCTGCTCCCAGCGTTCAGGCCCCCCGCTCTTCCAACCCAAAGCACCGCAAGGCTGCCGCACTTTAAGATGGCAATGGGTACCCGAAATCCGAGTACCCGATGGGTTTTACCTGATTAAGACGCGGGTATGGACAAATTTTTCTACCCGCGGGTGTGTTACTGGAAGAAATCTCTATCCATCGGGTACACGGGTATGGGTATGGATGTATACTACCCATACCAGCGTACCCGCGGGAAAAAAATACCCGCAACAATTAACTAATTATCATAGTCAATTTATCCCACATAACCTAATTATTTATCCCAAGTCTATGTGAACACTACTTAGTATATACATATTGGATGGAGTTGTATTTGGTGGTGTAAAAATTCCTAAATTTTTCATATATTGTTTATTAAAAAATGATATTTCTATGTAATTTTCGGGTGTGTTCGCGGGTACGGAATACCCGTCGGGTAAAATTTACCCGTCGGGTTCGGGTGTGGAACAATTTTCCTACCCGTGCGCATTCGCGGGTAACCCGACGGGTAAGATTTTCTCTTGCGGGTGCGAGTGTGGGTTCCTACTACCCAGCGGGTAAATACCCGTTGCCATCCCGGCGGGTAAATACCCGTTGCCATCTTGAGCCGCACTTGCTCGCTCAAACACAAACCGCCGTCAGGCTGCCGGAGTGCCGCGCCGCCCACCGTTCCAGCGCTGCTCTGTTGAACTGAAGGCCGCCAAGAAGCATCGCCGTGAAGCTGCCGGTGCATCGAAGACCTGCCGGCAAAAGCTGCTGGTGCTGCTCGTCGAGTTCCTGTGAAGGTGAGGAAAGAGCCCCATGGTGCTGCGCTGATATCATTCTCTGCTTCTTCACGGCTCTCGACAACCTCGGCAACAACAAAACTCCCTCGCCGGCTCCATGATCAAGGATTCATATGCGTAGCTTCGCTCTCTCGAGCAAGTGGCCATAAGATGTTTGAAGGCCCCAAGCCGGACGGACCGGATATAGGGAAGAGCCTTGTTCTCAAGAACAGGAGCTATGTTCATTGTCATCTTCATGATCAAGGCCTCATATGCGTAGCTTCGCTCTCTCGAGCAAGTTGCCATGAGATGTTTGAAGGCCCCAAGCCGGACGGACCGGATACGGAAGAGCCTTGTTCTCAAGAACAAGAGTTATGTTCATCGTCATCTTCATGATCAAGGCCTCACCCTCATATGCGTAGCTTCGCTCCTTCGAGCAAGTGGTCATGAGATGTTTCAAGGCCCTAAGCCAGATTTGCATGCAAACCGGATAAGGAAGAGCCTTGTTCTTAGGAATGAGCTAACTTCGCCGATGCACCAAACAAAAGATACTCCTCGCTGCACTCCACGCTTGAGTTCAAATCAACAAGAACACTTGCCGTCGGATCTGCACGGGCGATATCTAAACTCCATACCAAGTGATGTGCTAATCAAAATGGTTGGGTTCTGCATATATATATTTGGTATTTGGCTAGTTAGTATCTCCCACAAAATTAACTAGCTAGCATCTGCATGTCTTTCCCTGCATATAATTAGATCGTATTCATCCTTGCCATGTAACCAGAAACTTGCCGAAGCCTCCAAATGCGCTTGCAGTTGTCCTGGTCCACAAATACCATGCATGCCAAAATAAAATATGTTTTGTCGTGCTGCAGTTAAAGAAGAGCCACATCAAGTCCAAAGCACCAACAAACTGCATGATGCATGCGTACTCCCTCCGTTTCAAATTGACTGTCGCCGTGGGATGCGTCTGCCAAAGTTTGACTCGATTTATAGAAAAATACGAGTAATATTTATATCTCTAAATAATTTTGTTAAAAAACTAGATCCAAAGATCTTTCCGATGATACTAATTATGATACTAATCGATGATATTTAATATTTATAAAAATTGCCGGCATTTGCTTCTCGGGAAACGAAGCGACAAACATTTTGAAACGGAGGGAGTATGTTGAAAAGAAAAGCTTGTCAGTTCGTTACTAGTGCCTGCTGATGCTGAAAAAAGTAGACCTGGCCTGCAGATCATGTCAATAAAGTTAAAACCAGTTAAGCTGAGTCCATAAAAAATTATCCTGTGCAGATATGCTGTAGGCTCCACAACTCGTGCTACCATGTACACATTGCATCTCCATCCAAATTGCCAAATTTCATACCATGATCGCCTATGCTAATTAAATTTTAGCAGCACCATGATAAAATAACAACAATGTTACAAACTCGTAAACTTAGCCAAGTCACATAAACCTGGTCACATTCATTATAATTCCCACTTAATTTTGGTCAACACACGTCATCTTTGCCCATCATATTAGGTTCTCTAGCCAGTTGCCATGCATCCTGCATAAATCAAATATGGCATCTTAGTTAGACTACGTCCGTGAAATGCCGTGTCTAGCTAAGTTTTAAAAGAGATCAAATCAAATCCAATTAAACAACCACATAGCATGCCACTGCATACGCCACGGCCAAGCCAAGCGCTGCAGCATGTCTCTCAACAAGTCATAGCAAGATCAAAATATCTTGTCTCAGCCTAAATGAAATATTGCACCACATGATAAGTGCATCATACCTGTCAAAGACACGACCATGGCCAAATGCAAAGCATACGCATACATCCATCCACGACTAAAAGACTGAAGGCCTTTTGTTTTCCTTTTGTAGTTTGTAATAGGAAGCCGTATGATGTCATCTTATTTTTTATGTACTCATGTTAGAACTCTTAATCAGGGGTATTCTCTTTGGAGATGTAATCTAACCATCTCCTTATTTCTGTGCAACCATGCCTACTCACAAAACACTGTACATTAACAGTAATCGATTCCTGGCCATCAGATCATCCCTGCCGCTCCATCCAACCCTCCACGTAAAAAATACGTAGCTCAGCTTCTACACGGTGCCCAGGCTGCCCAACTCGAGCTCTCCGCGCAGGCCGCCGACCCCAGTCCGATCAGCTTCAACAGCCCTCGCTCACGCCCTCCGCACGGCCTGCGGCTTACATCACCTGCGGCCTCGCCCGGCCGGGCCCCCGCTCCCTCCGGACCACCACCGTGCCCGCCCGTATCGGCAACGGCGGCGTGGTCCTGCGGCCCCCGCGCTGCGGCGGCCATGCGGCGACACCGCCCTGCATCGGGCCAGCTGCTCGCGAGTAGGCCCCGGTGGTGGTTGCCTCTCGGCACGGCAGAGATGCCCGCCCCCGACGACGCTGTCCTCACCCCTGCTCACCGTCGACAGCTCCGCCGTCCAGGGACCAGGGCATTGTACGTCCTTCAATTTCTGTTTCCTTTAGCCTCCGTGTCATGCGCCTTTCAGGTGCTCGATGGAATGTCTCAACTAAAAAAAAAATCATGATTACGCAGCCTTCCCTCAACCATTCAGTCCGAACCATATAAGTATGAAGGATGATTTAAGGCTCCATGTCAGAATACTAAATTAGTCTCCATGGTTCACTCGGCATTGGGATTGCAGGGGTTCTCCATGGTTCACTCAGCATTGCCCTGAACAAAGATTGGATTTACAGGGGTCCCTACAGAATCAAGTACATTTACAGATTGGTTGGTTTGGACAGTAGATGGAAGACTCTGTGTTTGCCTATCTTAGATGGAGCTATGGCCTGTGGTTCCCCTCATATTTTCTAGATTGTTATTGAAATTTTCCTCATTGTCATCCAAAGAATTAGCTGACATAGATTAAATTAATATCTGTCGATATTTTGATGAAAAGGATCAAAGGAGGATGATGCATGTGCAGAGGTTGCTGCCTGGTGTATGCAAAACATGACCCCATGAGTATATTGCTTTTAAGCCTAAAAGGTGCACATATACCTCAGTCAGATTAGTTTACTTCATTTGTTATTATTGGAAAGACCATTGCTTGCATATGATTGGCCTACCTACATAATACACACCTCTATTTCTTATTTCCATTAACTCTTAATTCCACATACAATCGATTACTCAACCACTTGATAAATACATTAGTCATATTAATATTTCCTTGCCATTACCATATACTCTCAATAACACTGATAGTAGAATTTATTTCTTAAAACAACTTTTTGCTAATTCAGTCCAACCTAATCATATTTTACATTCACCGGCAGGTTCTAAGCCTTCTTCTACATTACCTCTGGTGGAAACAAAGTACGGGCCTGCTTGGTTTGCGGCCAAATTTTGCCCAACCAAAAATTTGGCAAGCTATTGTTTTGGCTATCAATTGGTTTGCTACCAAAATTTACCAAGCCCTCACATTTAGCTTGCCAAATCTATAGCTACTTTTTTAACCTAACTTTAGTTTGCCAAATCTTTGGCATGGCAAAATTTGGCCGCGAACCAAGCAGACCCTACATTCCCACAATTTTGGGTTCAGCACATATGAAGAATAAGTATCATCCTAATATTAGCAGCTGCCCATAGTATATCCCAGTATCAGCGGCTGTCCATAGTACCACCAAGGAATACATCCCAGTATCAGCGGCTGTCCACAGTACCACCAAGGCTTCTTACTTTCTACCCTTCATTGCAATCTTATGTGTACCCTTATGACACTCGATTCAGCCAAATATTATTACTCAACTCACCAAACTACTGCAACAAGAAAGGCAAACAACTATATACAAATACTATATTTTTTTTAAAAAAAACAATACAGATACTATATTTCAATCATAATTACCTAATTTATATACCACCTTCTGTACTTAAACCTGATCAATATAGTGTATACTATCAACTTCATGCCTAGCTACCAGCCTTCAGCCTGGGTTAGCCACTAGTTAACATAATTTTTATGCAAATATAAGAATTATGGAAGTATGGACTCGCAATACCTGTTCTTTTACTTTAGTCTCAATTAAACTTAACCAAAATTAAATTTGGACTCGCAATACCTGTTCTTTTACTTTAGTCTCAATTAAACTTAACAAAAATTAAATTTTGTCTCTGCTGACACGGCGGCGGGTCTTAGCTGCCCGTTTCCCCGACGTCACCAAACAATCATGAACAAGCTGCACTTGAATAGTAGTTGAGTTCTATTTTTGGTACACTCAAGATGAATAGAATTAAAAAAATAAAATTATTTAGAATTCCACAGTGACCCGGTCTCAGTATTTTAAACTGTATATGCCTTAAATTAATGCAACAAGCATTAGCATGGTAAAGACAGACCTGGGGATGCAAACAACTATATACGAATCCCATTTTGTCTGTAAAATTCAGAGCAACAAGGGCAATGCAACAACAAATAGAGCAGACCCTCTCGTCCAGCACTCTTTAGAAATAGCTTGCAAAAAACAATACCCACCTGCACAGGCTTGACAGAGAGCAGTATTTTTGAAGAGTCATATCAAAGACTTGCCAGTCTGCATAAAAAATTGAAGCGAGGATAAAACCTTAATTGAATATATATTCAATAATGACTATGTTCAGGTAATCGGAATGACCAATTGACCGATTTGATTTGAGAAAAAAAGTTCAAGTAAGGGATTTATGGTGATGTGCACTGATTTTTTATTCCTTTCTCTTTGATAAAAATTCATTACTGTTAGATCAGCTCATTTCAAACATCCTTATGATAAAAATTCAATCAAAATCCTTTGTCAACCAAATAGTGCGCAAATTAACCACGCAATTCCACTGCACTTTGTCAATTAAGATGCACACTATATCAGGAACCCTTTTTCCTGCCAACACTATACTGTTCAGAATTTGGATATGAAATCAATAGTTAAAGTGAATTAAGAAGGCTGGTCCTAGCTAGATAAAAAATACTGGAAAATGAAGGCTTAGAAATACATTAGCTTTAATAGTGTAGGTTGTGGTTCAATAATAATCGGTTACAAAAAATGGTCTAGACTGCCAAATTCAAAACTGACTGATGGAGCTTAGAACATAAAAAGGGGCTGGGCCTATATGGGTACAAAGGCCTCAATAATTCTAGCAAGTTCTTATAAGCTTCATTCGTAGACTCATCTATATAGTAGGTACTGCCGTACTGCCCATGTGCAGAGAATCACACATGATTTGATGAGCTTACACCCACCACTGTCAAAACCACGAACAGATCAAGGGTGGTATAAAGGTAGTTCGATCCTAGTCTAGTTATTGGTGTTTGCAAATTGCATTGTAAATGAATTCATGAGCCTTTTCAAGGAGCATAATGGAATTGATAAATTATCAGAATTACATGCTCTGAAGCCCAAAGCAGTTGAAAAAAGAAACAGTGACTGTAAGGTCCAAATGTCTGATTAAATTACAAGTAGGCATGCTGTGCTATACATCCAAGCATAAATTACTTATTACTTACACCATAAAGTCTCTTACTTATAGGGTCTGCCATATACAGATAGTCAGCAAAAATTTACAAGTTTTTTTCTCTACATAACTCCACTCATTTCCATGAGTTATCATATATCCAGATTACCATGAATGCTGACTGAATATATCAGGTTTTCAGCATTAGAAACAGGGTAAGATGGATGAATACCAATGCCTATGCTCAAGTCACATGTAGAAAACCCATTTTATTTCAGCTATAATCCATTTACACTATTCTTAATACAGAACACTATTCTTAGAATTAAGAATCACACCAGCGCATGACCATCATGGGTCTGCAAGGTACTGCAAATACACTGCTTCAAGTCACAAAGTGAATGTGTAATTCAATAACAACTGTGGGTTGTAAATAGTCCTGCAGAAAGCATTCTTAGTAATTTTCTATTTCGCAGAATCTCAAGTTGTACACACACACACACACACACACACACACACACACACACACTACATGGAAATTTGAGCAAGAATAATTTGCTGGCTCTGTTTGTAGGCAATTTAGTACATATGAATACACACCTATTTAAAACACCAGCACATGACCATCATGGATCTGCACAGGATGTTCTTATAAAATTAGCAGAACACGTCTCTAAGTCAGAGAAAAAGAGAGGCATAATCTACTCCTAGGGCAGACTTATTCGATAAAATTTTGGCTACCAACAACAACATGTAAGTTTATGCAACATGTATGAACAACAACCAGAATCAAAATGTTACCCACGATAGTTTTATCAGCTCCCCATCCATCATCAAAATCCTAAAACTCCCAAATCAGAAATCAACAAATGACCAAATCACAAATCAAGGTCGGCTAGGGCCTGAGCGGCGGCCACCTAGTCACCTAGGCACTGGCTACTCCGCTGGCCGGCGCAGCGATGCCGAGCCCCAGCGGCTATGGCAGGGTCGTGTCCTTGGCTAGGGAGACAAGCTGCATCTGCCTGCGATCAGAGCGAGCACGCCGTGAGTGGCAGCAACAAGGCGGCGAGCGGCGAGAATAGAGGCCGGAGGCGGCGAGCGGGTCAGCGCAGCCGCAGCGGGGAGTCGCGCTCGGCCGCACGTGCAAGCAGGAAGCAGCCAAAAAAGAATAACATGTGCATACACGGAAGAAGCATCCTCCAATACACAATGAACTCACTTTGTTGCCGATCGATGACCACCCGTCTTCCGCCTTGTTGCCTCGGAGTAGGAGGTGCGGCCGGGGCAGATCCAGCCGGCGCGCTTAGGGTGGTCCTGGTGAAGGGCGATCCGTCCACCCCAGTTGTCCGTTAGCCATGTCGTCGGGGCGTGGCGTCGGCGTCGAGCTCCGGCGTCCAGCTCCTTGCTCGCCTCGCAAGTCGTTCCCCCACCCCACCGGCGGCGGGGCAGCGGCGGCGGCCTTCGTGTCATCGAGTTGAGGGCGGCGGCGGCGGTGGCGCTGGGGACATGGTGGGGGTTGGGGGCAGCTGGCTGGTGCGTGGCGTCGGGCGTCTAGCTCCTTGCTATGCCTCACAAGTCGCTCCCCACCCCACCTAGCGAAGGGGCGGGCTGGCGGCCCTTCGTGTCGGCGAGTTGGGGCCCGGGGCGGCGGGTGGGGGTTGGGGCGTGGAAGGAGAGGGGTGGGAAGCGTAGTGGGGATTATTAGGCGAGAGCAGCCGTGGGTCCAGTCGCTGTCGAGCGCGGGGCGAAGGAGTCGGCTTGCTTTGAACGCAGGCGGGGCGAAGGGAGTGGTGTGGATGATTCCGGTTTGGTCTTGTTTGTGGTAAGAGAAGAGATACGGAGGGAGTAGGTTCCATCGTCACCGTCAAAACGAAAAATCCTACGAGGGAAAGGGAATCGAGAGAAGAGAAGACATGTGTTTAACATGTGAGGAAAATTTGAATTGAAAAACCGTCATCTTCAATTCTCATGCCAACGCCCCGGTGAGGAGTTGAAGCGGCTCGTGCGCCACCGGGCGCCCGGCCGGCCAGCACGACAAGCGGTCCAGCGGTCCAGCCCCGGCAGCAGGCTCCGGCCTCCGCCTTCCATTCTCGCGTCGCTATCGCTCTGCGGCGGTGTTGTTCCACGACCCTCGACCGTGCTACATGGGGCTGCACCACCAGTTCCAGGAGATGAGACACGGACAGGGCGAGCAGCAGCCTGGCAGTCCGGCACTGGCATCATCACCACCGACCCCCCGCGTATCCATCCATCCTGGCCGGCATCCGGCTCTCCGAGCGGCGATCGATCGGCAACGGACATTCGGCATCGGCGCATCGCTCGTGCGTCGTGTCGTGTCGTGTCGCGTCGTGATTCCCAAAGGAGATAAAAAGCCCGCGGCGCGACTTTGATGCGCACCATCACGGCACCCCGACTTCTCGGTGGTGGGCCAGCTGGGGGTGGTCCGGCCGGCGTTCTCTGTCTCGGTGCTAGGCCTTTGACGGCAACGTCGCGGTCGACACGTACAGATACAGGGCCGGCATCGTCGTCGCGGCCGGCGTATGGCAGCATTGGCCGCTTTTCTCCTCTCTTCTTTTCTCCAGCGCCTTTTCTCTACTCCTGTCTGCGTCTGTGTCGCGCTCGGTGAGAGCCACACGCCCGCCCACACCGCCGGCGCCGATCGAGCCGGCTGGGAGACGGGAGGGAGTCCTGCCGTGTCCAGGCCCGGCGCCCCCTGCTGCGTCAACGGGCTACCGGCCGGCGCCGCAGGTCCATCAAGCACGCCTAACACGTGCTGCTGCTATACTCCATATCTTTTCTGGTTTCTGCTAGCTGCCGGCTACTACCTTGATTGAGTCGGCCAGCGACTCGGTCGCCACAGAAACAGAAAGGCAGCGCCGCATGATGATTGATTGAATTGAACAAGACAAGAGTAGTCACGTGCACGATTTCCCTGAGGTGAATTCACGTGCGTGATTCAAGTCCCATAGTACAAGTTTTTATGTAGTATAGTGTTTTTTTTTTCTTCTGTTCTAGCCACTAGCCAAAGGAAACTGTGTGCACGTACCACTTCGCCCCAACCGATAAAACTACAAGCCACTCAGTTGCCACAGAATTTCTGTTAATCCATTGTGTGCACGAAAACTCTAATAAAGACACGTCCCTTAAATAGCAGCTCCAGTAGGGTTCATATGTTGAACATATGGGGGAGGGAAAGGAGCTTTTCTCAGCCTACTATCCAACAAGCATTCTCTTTCTTTCTTTTTAAAAAAGCAAATTGTTTTCTAAATCTTGTACATTGACATTATAGAAAAAAGAGAGGATGTTTAAATCCTGTGAGGTTGCTCTTTATGGCCATAACAGGTGCAGAAAGCAATTACAATCTGCCATCAATAGAATACATAATAAATTTTGTTGGAGCTATGCAGAAACGCTCGCGCCACGCCTGATTGTGAAACAGTTTTAGCCAAAGTTCTTTAAAGTTGGTTAGTTTCTTGTCGTTGAACCTGTGCATCCATCCCATCTTATTAAGTCTCTCTAGATTTTGGCTCAAATGCTCGAAATTTTAATGTGTATTATTTTTCGGCGATAGATGGTGGTATGTCAGTTGACAAGTAGTACGTGCGTGTGAAAGAAAAGTCCTCTCACGCTGGAAAACTGCACTACCTAGTACCGACTAACCTGTCACTATTCGACGGATAAACATTCGAGCATCTCCAAGAGTTTGCCAAATTTTACTTGGCAAATCTTATGATTTGGCAAGTGGCTAAAACCTATAGCAAGTGAAAAAAGATTGTATCTCCAATGATTTGCTATTTGGGCTTGGTAAAGTTAAAAAAGTAGGCCCACTTCCAAATCGCATCAACTGTTTCGCCGTCACTTCGCCTGGCTCGCGCGATGCAACTCCGCGCGTGAAGGCTGCCGCCGCCGCGACGACTGACATCTCTTCCTCCGCCCCCTCCATCATCGCTAGGCGGCGCCGGCGGCCGGATTGACCATCGCCACTAAGCGCTCTCGCATCTACCAATCAGATGAACCCGGATCAAGAATTGGAAAGGCGCAGGAGAAGGGAAGATGGCTATAGAAACTGCCGAGATCCATGTTGCAGCCTGGTGGGAGGAAGGGATACCCGATCGACGATGGAGGCGAGGTCGTCGGGACGCTGCTTGAGCGCGTCGAGGTCGCTGAGCAGTGTGTGAAGCTGCTCCTTCTCCATGGCTTCTTCGCCGCTCGGCTCAGCGCTGCTTGCTGCTCTGCTATGCTCCGCTGCCGCCATCTGTGGCCGCCATCTGCTCTGCTTGCTGCTCTGCTAGGCGCCGCCGCCGCCGTCTGCTCTTCTCCATCGTCGTGTGGCCAACATCATCCGGCCGGCCATCTTCTACTCAATCCGGCCAACTCCTCCACCAAGCTAGGCGGCCATCGTGTCCTCCGAGACTTCAAGGTGATCTTCCCCAATCGGTTCAGCAGCAAATAGTTTTGCTGAAGTATCTTCACGCCTCACCAGCTGACTCCACGTGAACGAGCACATGAAGTGTCCAGGAAAGCGCGGGAGAGGAGGCAGCGGCGGCAGGAGTTCGCGATGGCAAGTGACGGGCTGCGCGCAAATATGCGCGTGCGGTACCCCCGGATGCC